>JARACY010004215.1:0-28141 GCA_029255725.1 Scrobipalpa atriplicella | reverse complement strand
AAGCGAGAAGAGTAATTATTCTTGCTGTTGTTGTGGTTAAGTTGTTACTTCCATGCTAGAATCACATATTTCTTATGAGCGCGGCGGAATAATGTTGCAAATTTTACGCATTCAGATCAGACTAATTCTGAGTAAATCCTAACACAGAGTAAGTAGGACATAGGTGCCAGGCAGTCAATCTGTGGTGATAGGGTCAGTTCACACCAGTAAGAGACGCGACGCGTCGCGGTGTGAAGCTGCTTGAAGATGCAGGGGTTGCCCAGTCAACGAAACTGAACAACTTTCACCAGGAAATCCCTTCCGGAAATGTTTTTTTTTTTTGCTTTTACATACAAATTGTCTTATCCCATACAAATTGCCATTTTTTATGGGAAAGTCATTTTTTTTTCATTTCCTGAAAGTATTTTCTGGTGAAAGTTGTTCAGTTTGCTCAGTTGCTACCCCTATAATTTTCTCGTATGCTGTCACTTACACCCCGCTTATCGCGTATCACGCACGCACGCTCTCGGAAAGTGCGTCGTGTCGCGCGTCGAGTCGAGTTGTGTCGCTTCCCGGTGTAAATTGACCTATAGATTTAATGTCTGAACTGTGGCACTATAAAGTCAGTAAACTTATATTCCAAGCCAATAAACTGGCAAGTGCAAGTAATGCAATATTAATAAATTACTCAACATGCTGCAAATATTTACGATGCCAAATTGCTATTACGTACGCCGATCAACAGCATAAACATGAATGGAATCCCGCAATTACATTTGAAAAGCATCACGAAAGAATAATAAACTTGTGACAGTGCATGATTCTTACGTAAATAAGAAGCTAATCTAACCATCAATTTCGGTTATTCGGATTGCTATCACAATCACAGTATAGTATACTTCGAATACGAAATGTTATTAGACCATCGTAATGAGATCCGCGAATGTGGTCAAACAAAGGGATTGGTTACGTGCGGGTCAAAATGTCAGAGATCGTAATATGTTGACTGTAGCATAAGACTGTAGTGCGATGGATTCGGTGAAAGTGAAATTTTCAATAGATAACTGTTTTAGCTGTTCGGGCTTTCGGTTATTGAATAAAGTAATTATAATTAATGTAGACGTCAATCACGACCGTATTATTTGGACTGAGGTATAGAAGGAGCTGTCGTGCGTTAAGAATTAATGAAAGGTACCGCCGAGCTTTTGGCTTTTGGTACGTAAAAAGAAAAAAGCTGTGGGAAAGCACGAAGTGCGAAGATATTGCTCATTCAAATCTTTCAATGGGTACGCAAAATAAAAATAATAATTCCAATCTTAATCCTCTTTGTGCCGATTTTACATAACTAAAAAAACAATCAAAAACTACCAATCTTGCTACACAGAGACATTTAATTAATTTACCTATGAATAGTAGGTAATCTTATTTAGCAGACTGTTGTGTTATTAAAAAAAATGCAATATGTTATTGCACAAGACTATTTATTTTGTGTATATGGTGTGGCAGAAATTAAAAGCTGTTTTTACTATGTGAATAATAAAATAAATACATACCTATGTTGGTCCTTCACAACAATGACTGCAGAAATTATGCATGAGAAAAATGAAGTTTTGTGACTATTGTCACAGAAACAAATAGATTGGTGTGAACATTTTCATAAATAAGATCTGATTCTGGATAATTATTATGAAAATTAAAAATATCTAGATTTAATTTTTATTAATATTATTATTACATTATCATAACATTTTGAGTTAAAAATGATACCTATGAAACAGTTTTACTGTTTAATCAAGTGTTATAAATTTTACCTGAATTTTCTTTGTTGTTATCTGACCTTGCAATTAAATTTTGACTTAAAAGTGTTGCAAAAAGTTTGAGATCTATAATATTGGATATTATTTGTATTATTTTCACAAAACACTTAATATCACACAGTCCACTGTGACCATCTGATCAAACTGTTCACATTTCATCATCCTGCAATAATTAAACTGCATCAAATGCAACAATACCTATTGGTTTCCTCATATGTGAACACTCCCCCACAAAGGTTGACCCCAACTGCATACCAGGTCAATGGATCAACGGTAATACTTGTGTGATATACTGTATACCATTGAATGCTTCAAAAGGCACATTCAGGGCATCCCACATTTTAGGTGGAGACCAAATTAGATCACGTTGGGACAATGAGGTTTGTGATACAATCATTGGATTAAGCAAATGATGGATTTAAATGTATCATTCAAAGTACACAAAAGTTTCAGAGATACTTATCTGCTTCTTGGTTTAGGTTTTTTAAATTAATTTTATTGACATGTGGATTAAAGAATGATTAAAAAGGAAGGATGTAATTACAGGTAATCCTGAATTTTTTAAGACTTCATTTTGCAACCAAATACCCAAATTTAATTATTTTCGGCCAACTGTGCTTGTATAAATAGTAATACTTAATTAAATTCACTATAAATATGATTGTTGTGGATTACTAAGTGAAAAATTGCTAAGATATTTGACAAATAATGTCAATGACTGACTGAAAGTGCCAACAGAATTTTACTGAATACAAACATTTTGAATTTCTATTTTTCTAAGGAAAACCTGTAATTATATTGATAAACATGCAAAGTGTGAGACTTATTTCATAATGAAGAAGTTTATAAACGAGTACAAGGCTCTTCGGAGCAGCAAATCGGAGACAGAAACCACCAAAACTTCGATGCATCGGTATGTAAACAATCTTCTTTCTTTCTGACTACCCTAAAAACAAAGCTGCGAAGTAGAGATTTTACGGTAAATGCAAGTAAAACGGGGGTAAGGTTCATTTCGCACGGTTGATGAGCCGGCCGACCGCAGCGGGCAGACTGTCGGCGGCGGCGCGGAGTCAACCACCGGAGCGAGACGAAAAGTAATTTGTACAAAAAAGCCGAATTCAGCTCATTGCGAATGGCGCGTTGTTCGTGATGTTTTGTCTGACCGCACAATATATCGGTGGGCATTGTTGGTGCTAGTTTTTATGAGTATCAGGCTAGTAGCGGCGATATTGTTCCGCGTGCTCCTCGCGCCGGCCACTTTCCGTTTTACTTGCACTTGCTTGATGTAGTTGTACTGTTTAGTTTGTTGTGTAGAAGTGTGCTCATTGTAGGACCACGGTGGATTCGCCGCCAGAGATGGGGGTCTTCAAGTGGTTGCGGAGGTGAGTACCTAACCCTTACTACTTTTGAATCATTCACAACTTTCTTGATAAGAATCTCAGAATAGTTTACGACTAGGTACCTAATCTTGGATTCTGATAAGAATCTAGCTGGAACAATGCGGAATCTAGATCTATTAACCTATTATCACCGTTTTTAAATATTTGTGTGTAACAATTTAACTAAATCTGGTCTATTTCATCATAATTTTATAATAATTTCATCTTTTGCATATTCCTTGTTAACTTTCTGAACAGTCTAATGACTGTGCCTACCAATAAAAAAATAATTAAATTTGGGTATTTGGTTGCAAAATGAAGTCTTAAAAAATTCAGGATTACCTGTAATTACATCCTTCCTTTTTAATCATTCTTTAATCCACATGTCAATAAAATTAATTTAAAAAACCTAAACCAAGAAGCAGATAAGTATCTCTGAAACTTTTGTGTACTTTGAATGATACATTTAAATCCATCATTTGCTTAATCCAATGATTGTATCACAAACCTCATTGTCCCAACGTGATCTAATTTGGTCTCCACCTAAAATGTGGGATGCCCTGAATGTGCCTTTTGAAGCATTCAATGGTATACAGTATATCACACAAGTATTACCGTTGATCCATTGACCTGGTATGCAGTTGGGGTCAACCTTTGTGGGGGAGTGTTCACATATGAGGAAACCAATAGGTATTGTTGCATTTGATGCAGTTTAATTATTGCAGGATGATGAAATGTGAACAGTTTGATCAGATGGTCACAGTGGACTGTGTGATATTAAGTGTTTTGTGAAAATAATACAAATAATATCCAATATTATAGATCTCAAACTTTTTGCAACACTTTTAAGTCAAAATTTAATTGCAAGGTCAGATAACAACAAAGAAAATTCAGGTAAAATTTATAACACTTGATTAAACAGTAAAACTGTTTCATAGGTATCATTTTTAACTCAAAATGTTATGATAATGTAATAATAATATTAATAAAAATTAAATCTAGATATTTTAATTTTCATAATAATTATCCAGAATCAGATCTTATTTATGAAAATGTTCACACCAATCTATTTGTTTCTGTGACAATAGTCACAAAACTTCATTTTTCTCATGCATAATTTCTGCAGTCATTGTTGTGAAGGACCAACATAGGTATGTATTTATTTTATTATTCACATAGTAAAAACAGCTTTTAATTTCTGCCACACCATATACACAAAATAAATAGTCTTGTGCAATAACATATTGCATTTTTTTTAATAACACAACAGTCTGCTAAATAAGATTACCTACTATTCATAGGTAAATTAATTAAATGTCTCTGTGTAGCAAGATTGGTAGTTTTTGATTGTTTTTTTAGTTATGTAAAATCGGCACAAAGAGGATTAAGATTGGAATTATTATTTTTATTTTGCGTACCCATTGAAAGATTTGAATGAGCAATATCTTCGCACTTCGTGCTTTCCCACAGCTTTTTTCTTTTTACGTACCAAAAGCCAAAAGCTCGGCGGTACCTTTCATTAATTCTTAACGCACGACAGCTCCTTCTATACCTCAGTCCAAATAATACGGTCGTGATTGACGTCTACATTAATTATAATTACTTTATTCAATAACCGAAAGCCCGAACAGCTAAAACAGTTATCTATTGAAAATTTCACTTTCACCGAATCCATCGCACTACAGTCTTATGCTACAGTCAACATATTACGATCTCTGACATTTTGACCCGCACGTAACCAATCCCTTTGTTTGACCACATTCGCGGATCTCATTACGATGGTCTAATAACATTTCGTATTCGAAGTATACTATACTGTGATTGTGATAGCAATCCGAATAACCGAAATTGATGGTTAGATTAGCTTCTTATTTACGTAAGAATCATGCACTGTCACAAGTTTATTATTCTTTCGTGATGCTTTTCAAATGTAATTGCGGGATTCCATTCATGTTTATGCTGTTGATCGGCGTACGTAATAGCAATTTGGCATCGTAAATATTTGCAGCATGTTGAGTAATTTATTAATATTGCATTACTTGCACTTGCCAGTTTATTGGCTTGGAATATAAGTTTACTGACTTTATAGTGCCACAGTTCAGACATTAAATCTATAGGTCAATTTACACCGGGAAGCGACACAACTCGACTCGACGCGCGACACGACGCACTTTCCGAGAGCGTGCGTGCGTGATACGCGATAAGCGGGGTGTAAGTGACAGCATACGAGAAAATTATAGGGGTAGCAACTGAGCAAACTGAACAACTTTCACCAGAAAATACTTTCAGGAAATGAAAAAAAAATGACTTTCCCATAAAAAATGGCAATTTGTATGGGATAAGACAATTTGTATGTAAAAGCAAAAAAAAAAAAACATTTCCGGAAGGGATTTCCTGGTGAAAGTTGTTCAGTTTCGTTGACTGGGCAACCCCTGCATCTTCAAGCAGCTTCACACCGCGACGCGTCGCGTCTCTTACTGGTGTGAACTGACCCTATCACCACAGATTGACTGCCTGGCACCTATGTCCTACTTACTCTGTGTTAGGATTTACTCAGAATTAGTCTGATCTGAATGCGTAAAATTTGCAACATTATTCCGCCGCGCTCATAAGAAATATGTGATTCTAGCATGGAAGTAACAACTTAACCACAACAACAGCAAGAATAATTACTCTTCTCGCGGTTAACTGACAAAATAGACAACATATTTTAGTTTAAAAATAGGGTCAGTTCACACCAGTAAGAGACGCGACGCGTCGCGGTGTGAAGCTGCTTGAAGATGCAGGGGTTGCCCAGTCAACGAAACTGAACAACTTTCACCAGGAAATCCCTTCCGGAAATGTTTTTTTTTTTTGCTTTTACATACAAATTGTCTTATCCCATACAAATTGCCATTTTTTATGGGAAAGTCATTTTTTTTTCATTTCCTGAAAGTATTTTCTGGTGAAAGTTGTTCAGTTTGCTCAGTTGCTACCCCTATAATTTTCTCGTATGCTGTCACTTACACCCCGCTTATCGCGTATCACGCACGCACGCTCTCGGAAAGTGCGTCGTGTCGCGCGTCGAGTCGAGTTGTGTCGCTTCCCGGTGTAAATTGACCTATAGATTTAATGTCTGAACTGTGGCACTATAAAGTCAGTAAACTTATATTCCAAGCCAATAAACTGGCAAGTGCAAGTAATGCAATATTAATAAATTACTCAACATGCTGCAAATATTTACGATGCCAAATTGCTATTACGTACGCCGATCAACAGCATAAACATGAATGGAATCCCGCAATTACATTTGAAAAGCATCACGAAAGAATAATAAACTTGTGACAGTGCATGATTCTTACGTAAATAAGAAGCTAATCTAACCATCAATTTCGGTTATTCGGATTGCTATCACAATCACAGTATAGTATACTTCGAATACGAAATGTTATTAGACCATCGTAATGAGATCCGCGAATGTGGTCAAACAAAGGGATTGGTTACGTGCGGGTCAAAATGTCAGAGATCGTAATATGTTGACTGTAGCATAAGACTGTAGTGCGATGGATTCGGTGAAAGTGAAATTTTCAATAGATAACTGTTTTAGCTGTTCGGGCTTTCGGTTATTGAATAAAGTAATTATAATTAATGTAGACGTCAATCACGACCGTATTATTTGGACTGAGGTATAGAAGGAGCTGTCGTGCGTTAAGAATTAATGAAAGGTACCGCCGAGCTTTTGGCTTTTGGTACGTAAAAAGAAAAAAGCTGTGGGAAAGCACGAAGTGCGAAGATATTGCTCATTCAAATCTTTCAATGGGTACGCAAAATAAAAATAATAATTCCAATCTTAATCCTCTTTGTGCCGATTTTACATAACTAAAAAAACAATCAAAAACTACCAATCTTGCTACACAGAGACATTTAATTAATTTACCTATGAATAGTAGGTAATCTTATTTAGCAGACTGTTGTGTTATTAAAAAAAATGCAATATGTTATTGCACAAGACTATTTATTTTGTGTATATGGTGTGGCAGAAATTAAAAGCTGTTTTTACTATGTGAATAATAAAATAAATACATACCTATGTTGGTCCTTCACAACAATGACTGCAGAAATTATGCATGAGAAAAATGAAGTTTTGTGACTATTGTCACAGAAACAAATAGATTGGTGTGAACATTTTCATAAATAAGATCTGATTCTGGATAATTATTATGAAAATTAAAAATATCTAGATTTAATTTTTATTAATATTATTATTACATTATCATAACATTTTGAGTTAAAAATGATACCTATGAAACAGTTTTACTGTTTAATCAAGTGTTATAAATTTTACCTGAATTTTCTTTGTTGTTATCTGACCTTGCAATTAAATTTTGACTTAAAAGTGTTGCAAAAAGTTTGAGATCTATAATATTGGATATTATTTGTATTATTTTCACAAAACACTTAATATCACACAGTCCACTGTGACCATCTGATCAAACTGTTCACATTTCATCATCCTGCAATAATTAAACTGCATCAAATGCAACAATACCTATTGGTTTCCTCATATGTGAACACTCCCCCACAAAGGTTGACCCCAACTGCATACCAGGTCAATGGATCAACGGTAATACTTGTGTGATATACTGTATACCATTGAATGCTTCAAAAGGCACATTCAGGGCATCCCACATTTTAGGTGGAGACCAAATTAGATCACGTTGGGACAATGAGGTTTGTGATACAATCATTGGATTAAGCAAATGATGGATTTAAATGTATCATTCAAAGTACACAAAAGTTTCAGAGATACTTATCTGCTTCTTGGTTTAGGTTTTTTAAATTAATTTTATTGACATGTGGATTAAAGAATGATTAAAAAGGAAGGATGTAATTACAGGTAATCCTGAATTTTTTAAGACTTCATTTTGCAACCAAATACCCAAATTTAATTATTTTTTTATTGGTAGGCACAGTCATTAGACTGTTCAGAAAGTTAACAAGGAATATGCAAAAGATGAAATTATTATAAAATTATGATGAAATAGACCAGATTTAGTTAAATTGTTACACACAAATATTTAAAAACGGTGATAATAGGTTAATAGATCTAGATTCCGCATTGTTCCAGCTAGATTCTTATCAGAATCCAAGATTAGGTACCTAGTCGTAAACTATTCTGAGATTCTTATCAAGAAAGTTGTGAATGATTCAAAAGTAGTAAGGGTTAGGTACTCACCTCCGCAACCACTTGAAGACCCCCATCTCTGGCGGCGAATCCACCGTGGTCCTACAATGAGCACACTTCTACACAACAAACTAAACAGTACAACTACATCAAGCAAGTGCAAGTAAAACGGAAAGTGGCCGGCGCGAGGAGCACGCGGAACAATATCGCCGCTACTAGCCTGATACTCATAAAAACTAGCACCAACAATGCCCACCGATATATTGTGCGGTCAGACAAAACATCACGAACAACGCGCCATTCGCAATGAGCTGAATTCGGCTTTTTTGTACAAATTACTTTTCGTCTCGCTCCGGTGGTTGACTCCGCGCCGCCGCCGACAGTCTGCCCGCTGCGGTCGGCCGGCTCATCAACCGTGCGAAATGAACCTTACCCCCGTTTTACTTGCATTTACCGTAAAATCTCTACTTCGCAGCTTTGTTTTTAGGGTAGTCAGAAAGAAAGAAGATTGTTTACATACCGATGCATCGAAGTTTTGGTGGTTTCTGTCTCCGATTTGCTGCTCCGAAGAGCCTTGTACTCGTTTATAAACTTCTTCATTATGAAATAAGTCTCACACTTTGCATGTTTATCAATATAATTACAGGTTTTCCTTAGAAAAATAGAAATTCAAAATGTTTGTATTCAGTAAAATTCTGTTGGCACTTTCAGTCAGTCATTGACATTATTTGTCAAATATCTTAGCAATTTTTCACTTAGTAATCCCACAACAATCATATTTATAGTGAATTTAATTAAGTATTACTATTTATACAAGCACAGTTGGCCGAAAATAATTGCAAATATTATGAAAATATATAAATAGTACTGAAAAGTTTTAAAACTTGATCTGAAATTGAACGATCATTCATTCTAATTTCCGGTAATTTCATTCATTATAACAAAAAAAAAATAAACAATCTACTAGAGCTGTAGCGTTCTGCCAAAAAAAAAACCATATAATCACGCCTTTATCCCTAATGGGGTAGGCAGAGTGTAAACGACCTAAACAAAGATCGTTTCGTCACGTCTGACAAGTTTTGAGGGTTATTCCAGATAGATCTGTATATTGCTAGAAGGTTGTCATGTCAGCCCATCGCCTAAATTACAATACTGAAAAACGCTAGTGATTATCTACTCAGTGACTGAAACGCTCAAATCCCTTAGCTGATTTTTACAGCATGCCCGGGAGGAGATGCAGCTGGAACATTCTATGTTTTTCTATTACTCACTCCCAGTCCAGCATGGAAGTTTAAAATTTAATAATTTAATATATCGATATATTTTATTAAAGTTTCAAGTTTATAGATAGGCAGGACGGACGGCAGGACCAATGGCAGGACAGAAACATGACAGAAGATATATTGAACTGGAACTGGAACTCTGTAGTGCGTTCACGCATGCACCTAGGGGAAACCGTTAGAGCGACTTTTAATCTGACAGCTCGCGTAAACCCCCGTTCATGCACGCACTTGCACCTGTCAGGATGAAATTTCCCCTGACAGGCGCTTCAGAACGGGGCTTTATCAACTGTCAAAGTGAAAAGTTCCCCTAAGTTTACGCTAACCGTGCGCCCGTGAACGTACCCCTGAATAGCTAGGCTGAATAGTGACCAAAATTAAGACTTGGCTTAAAAGGACTTGAATCCAAGCCATAAAATATTTAAAAAAAAAAAAAATTAAATACGAGCGAGAAGAGATTTTCTACCATTACTACCAAAAATAGATAAATATTTCATGCCAGTAATAAATGGCAACACTGTCATGTTCCAAGACTCTTTAAAAAAAAAAAAAAAAAAAAATGATTTTGGAAGAAAATGTTTACGTTGTGTTTGATTTGAAAATTGTATTTTATTTCTTTATTTGCGAAGTAATTATTCATGGACGAGATACGAGGACCTACTATACAAATAGTCTTACACGTAAAGGAAGGTAATATGTTGATACTATCCTGTGTTTCTTTGAATTTGTTTTTTTCTATGAGATTGCAATAATTTGTAGTTTTGTTGCTTTTCAGGGATTGGTTTTGGGTTTCTGAGGTCTCCGTTCATTGTTACCGGCTCGCTCAATGGCTACATGCTCGAAACCGACCCTGTGGTGCCCTGTCACGCACCAGTGTTTGATGCCGAACTTGTATGGGAGGCCGACAAGCGAAAGTTCAGGAGGTGTGTATTTTGTTTTTTTATAAGTACTACTTTAAACTAACAGTCTAAAGTGTTTTTAGCATCAGTTTTACAATCAGTTCTTATCAAATTATTTTCTGAAACTACACTTTTATTTACCTAACTACTATAATTTTCTTTCTAGCTTTGCCCGCGGCTTTGCTAGGGCTATAAAAAAATATAGTATCCTATGTTACTTCTATTCTTATACCTTCAAGAATATATGTAGGTACAAAGTTACATGATGATCAGTTAAGTAGTTTTCGCGTGAAAGTGTAACAAACAAACTTACATTTACATTCCCATTTATAATATTAGTAGGGATGTATGTAACAATGCTGTGTTCGTTACAGTCTTCGTGTCCAGAATGTACCAATTAAAGTGGAGGTGCACACAGTGGGCACGCAAGGCCGCAAGGACAAAGTGGGCTACTTCCTCTTGAGCCTGCTGGGAGCCCAGCCGTGTCCTTCCAATAAAATTGTTGAAGTAAGCAAGCTTGTCTTTAAATTTTATTCTCATTATTTTGTGGATAGCAAAAGATGAAACAAGCAGTAAATTATCTTAAATTTTAAAAGTTATTGATGAGCTTTTAAGCTTTAATACAGCATCTCTTAAAGGCATAATTTAAAAAGCCCGGATTCTGTCCCGTGAAATGCTGAGAGACAAAATAATACACAATGCATTTAACACTTTTAGTGCCAACTATGCTATAATTTGGGGTATTAGTAGTTAGTATAGACCAACATAATTTAATAATACTTATTTTATTCAATGTATCCTCATCAAAGGTTATATTATAAGCAAGTCATGTTACTATTATTAATTTCAGGTGAAACACACATGGCACCGTCTGTTGGGAGTGAAGTCTGAAGGCAAATGCTGCCAGCCACAGCTCATGATGAGCTTGTCCATTGAAGACAGGGTCAACACTGTCACTCCTGTGAGTTTAAATCAGTGTACCTTTATCTTATATGGATACCTTTTCATGCTGGACTGGGAGTGATGGAAAAACATAGAATGTGCCAGCTGCATTTCTCCCGGGCATGCTGTAAAAATCAGCTAAGAGAGGGTTTCAGTATTTTAATTTAGGCGATGGGCTGACAACCTGTCACTAGGTATAGCAATATACAGATCTATCTGCAATAACCCTCAAAACTTGTCAGACGTGGTGGAAAGACCTTTGTTTAGGTCGTTTACGCTCTGCCTACCCCATTAGGGATAAAGGCGTGATTATATGACTATGATGATACCTCTTAAATTTTTTTTATTTTCCCATTCTTGGCATCTTGAGACCCATAACAGGGAAGAATGGAGGAAGAAGAGGCAGGCCTTTCCCCAGCAGCGGTATGAATAAAGTTAGACAAGAGACGAGACAAGTATTTATTTAGGGTCCAATAAAGTGACTTATATTTGTAAAATATTTTTAGTAAGAAATGAAATATGCGACAAAAACAATAAAAATCTCATGTTAATAATATAAGAGCTTAGAATAAAAAGTTTACATTAAATAGGTATACAGACTATTGTCTTGTCTTATAATGTATCACTGTTATGACGTGTATATCGATTTGAATAACTGGTAATGCATTAATAAGTATGTTAATAAAAACTTTTTTTTTTCAGAGGAATGAGCTGAGAATGTTTCACAGCAATGAAGTGGCCTGCCCGACTGACATTCCGGCCGCCAATCCCACCAGCAAGACCATACTATTCACAATGAGTAAGTTATTTCTATTGTCTAGTAGAAAGTACTAATTGTCTAGATCGGACATAAGAATTTATAAAAAAGGGTCTTGAGAGACGGACGGACGGACAACCGAGTGATCCTATAAGGGTTCCTTTTTTCCTTTTGAGGTACGGAACCCTAAAAATACCTGAATTCCTGTGGTACGATAAGCTAGTTTTATAATGGTTTCATAGAACTGCTACCACGATTGACCCCTACATTCCAATGTCAGGATTTTTTAATATTCAGATCGAAATCCCACGTCTCAAAGCACTATCAGGACTACGGCTACTACCACAAAGATTTTGAATGTATTGTAACTTCTACATTAAGGTCTTTGTCTAGAGGAAAACTTTTGTATGTTTGTCCATTGGATTGGATCGATTTTACAAATTTCACCATTAGAAAGCTATGTGTAAGTTACATAGGAATTTTTACAGCGCAAAAGTACCTCATTTCCACAGGAAAATTCTTTAAGCTGCTGGTCGGAAATCTAGCAAAAAATATTGAGCCAAAGTAGTACACATGACTTGTTCTAATAACATCCCCGCCTCCAGATGAGTACATAGCGGAGAGCAGGAAGACGGTGTCCAACCCCGAGCTGGTGCCCCGTCTGCTGTGTGACGAGGGGCTCATTCAGGTCGGTCCGGGGAACGAGATGTTCGTGCTGAGCTTTGTCATTGGAGGAGTCGAGAATTTAGATATGGTAAGTGCCAAATGCTTTCATGTTAGATTGAGAATTATAGAAAAACATAGAATTTACTAGGAGTCGGTAGAGGGCATACATTTTGTCGCAGAAACATTATCGCAAAGACACGTTTCGAACCTTGTGGATTTTGACATGTTACAATTTTATACAATTACTTCATAATGAACTTTTTTACCATTGTACATTTTGACCATGGACTGTTTTAAATTAGACTTCTACTCATTTAGAAGACATATAAAAGAAAACTGTCAGAAATAGTGCACCAAGAAAACATCCTGTTTGTGAGGTAGTTGACGCTATCTGTATTTAATTTTAAATTTTTTCAGCTGTTACCAGACTTCGGCGCGAGCAAAGAGGCTGTGGACTGCTATGTCACGTATACTGTATTCACGCATGATATACAGACAGACAGGTATTAATAGAAATAGTTCTATAATAGTTTTAATAGTTGTATGTATAAGTGTATTTATCCTTCTGATGTTTCTATCCTGACCACAGACTTTTTGATGTAGTGAGGAAACGTTTGCTCATCTAAATTCACATTGAAATACTTGAATTTTAGATTGAATTTTCAATGCGTAAGCTATGCCATTTTCAATATCTTTTTATTTAAATTTGACACTAAAAGTGTTAATTTTAATAAACATCTAAATATACATTCCTAAAATTTCACACGGGAGGAATGTTGCCAAAGGTCGTGGGTTCGAATCCCTCCCGTGTAAAATTTTCGGGATGTATAATTAGATGTTTATTTATTAACATTTTTATATTTTATTTTCTCCTTGCAGAGTGAGGTCAAGTGAAGGCAGTGTATGCTCGCGCGCTGTGTTCAACCAGCGCACATGTCTGCGGCTGCGCTCCTCACTACAACACCTCAGCGAGTACTTCGCTGACTGCCCGCATCTTGTTACTAGAATACACGCACAGGAGAGAGGCGTCGGTAAGAACGTTTTAATAAGAACAGAAATGGCTGTAGGCTGATCAGATGCAACGCAACCCATCATAAATATAAAAAATGGAAAAATTCGCTACGGGCAGGATTTTTTATTTCTTTCTTTTTATATTTGCGAAAATTCTCAAAAATAAGAACCAGGTGTCTCAAAATAGGAGTCAGGTGTAGATTAAAAATATGCAACCCCTCATATCCAAATACTTACTACAATTATATTAGTAAATAAAAACCTATCTATATCAATAAGATATCCATATCTTCCAGGAATCTGCAGCATGGACTTACGCAAGCTGATCCCCACTGAGAACCCTGAGAAATTCGTACAGACTTACTGCAACACTCCTAAAGGCTTCACCATACACGAGCGCTGCTTCGTGCTGCGCTGCGACGAGACAAGTGGTGTAAGGGACAATAGGAGACCCTATGTGGATGTGGAGATGACGCTGCAGTACCTTGGAGTTGTGAAGGATAAGGTGAGGCATTGATAAAGTGAGGCATCAATAAAGTGAAGCATCAATTAAGCAAGGTATCAATGAATTGAGGCACCAATATAGTGAGGTTTCAATAAAGTGGGGCATTAATAAAGTGAGGTATAAATAAAGTGAGGCACTTTAAAGTGCATAGTAAAGTCAATAAACTGTGAAAGTTAGTTCATAATTCGGATGGAACACCACTTCAAATGTCTCAGATATAAGCCTTGTCTGCGTCGAATTAATGATCTTATTTGTTATATCTTGTCTTGTCCTTTCAGAAACCACTCCCCCCCCTCACAGCTCGCAGCGTCACTCAACTAGAGAGCGCGCATCGAGACACTGTCCCTCGAGACGAGCACAACTTGGATAATAGGAGTGGCAGCTGCACGCAACTAGACCAGGATGTAGGAGGAGTCGCTTATACCAACATGGGAGTTTGTAACACTGCCAGGTATCATATCACCATCACTCTCATTTCTCAATACAAATCCTTACTAACATTGCGTTCATAGCACTTCAATCTAACCAAGTTCTCAATAACATAGATCTTTGATGATAGTGTGAACCTTTTTGACGTTTGGGACCAAAGGGTATTTTGACCACTGTTTGTTAAGACCATTTCCTGTTTTGACCAGTTCCTGAAAAGATTACTTCCTTATAGGTCCATTTCCTGTTTTGACCACTTCCTGTTTTGACCACCCTCAGTACAGTGCATACACACCTCAGCACATAAGCCGAACTCACGCACACTAAGTAATGTCAAAGCAAGAAAAATACTATAGTTCTGTGATAAATTTGTATGCCACATTTACTTAGAAATATCTTTAAACAAATTTCCTTTCAGATACAAAACCGCATCAGGCGACGCGGTGATACAGACCAACGAAATAGCTGAACTGATCAAGAAAATGTACGACACCTTCCAACAGAGCCAGGAACAACTACTCAACGCTAGAATCAAACCTACTACTAGCGACATGCAGGTGCAGGCGGAACCAGAACAGGAAGAGATGGGAAAAGAAGAGAAGACCACGGAAGAGAAGGATGCTGGAAGTATAGCTAGAGAGAATGAGATGTAAGTTGTTATTTATTTAATACTATGAAACAAGATTTCCGTACTGATTTCACTAGCGGTTTTATGCATTTTTGCCTGCTTTTAAAAGTAGCCTATGTCACTTTTGGTTAAACTACCTTACTAAGGACGAAATATTGTTCACAATTTTAAAAAAAATTTAATAGCCTGTAGATTGTCCCACTGCTGGGCAAAGGCCTCCCCTTTATATCTCCAGGCATCTCTAACAAAAACATTAACATGGAAAAAATATACAATACATTTTTATTCGAGTTTTTTTACAAGTGCTATTTTATTTCCAAAATTTGATAAACAACAAATGAAACATTTTAACCGTAGACAGGATTTGAACCTGTGTCTTTGGAAAACCGTCCCAACACTATAACCAACTAGGCCACTACTGTTCTCCTATCTGTTGTTTCTTTAGAGCGTCTTTGAGTGGACACTAGCGACATCTTGCATATAATTTTACAACTATACTATTATGACTAGTCTTTCTTTCCAGAAAGAATTCGAACCTTTAAATGATGACGCAGTGGCCTAGTTGGTCATGGCGTTGTGACGGTTTTCCAAAGACGCAGGTTCAAATCCTATCGGTCTACGGTTGAAATTTTTGATTTTTTGTTTATCTTTGGAAATAAAATTACACAATTCATTATTGTTTCAGTGAGCCAGAAGCCATAAAACTTGAGCCGAGCAAGAGTGACTCTTACATTGGCCGCAATGGGAGAGGTCAGTCAAACCGTAGCTTGTAAGGAAACTTCCACCTGGACTGGGAGTAATAAATAAACATAGAATGCACCATCTGCTTCACTTTCCGTGTATAACGCAAAAACCAGTGGAGCATTGCGAAGGTTCTTCAGGCTGACAACTCGTCACTAAATCCGCAATGAATGTACCTCTTTATCGGAAAACATCTTTTATTGAGCTGTTGATGCTCTGACTTCCCCGCAATGGATAAAGAAGTAATTATTATGACATTTCAGAGCTGGTGAAGTCAGCGATACCCGCCATAGAGAGGAACGAGCTGATGCAGAAATATGTCGAGGAACTAGAGAACTGGAAAGAGAAACAACAGGAGATGTTCAAATATCAGGTTAGTGTTGAAGCTTTTTATATACCTTTTTTGAAAATCCGAAGTTATTGCAAATGCGTTAATGAATTCGAATTTTATTTAGGCATTGTTGCAAGCACCATCTACGAGTAATTTCGCTTTTTTTTGTGTTAATATCCACTGTATCCCAGTTTCGACCGTACTTCGATGACGAGACGCGACGAGACACGGCGCAAAAAAAATAAATTCGTATGAAAATGTATGAGATAATACCGCACTGAAGTTGTCGCGCGTCGGGTCGTCGTAGTGCGGTCCAACCTAACGATACTGCCCTACCACGCAATGCGGTTTCACCTTTATGCCTCCCACCAAAATTTACACTAACACGTATTATTTAAAAAATACAGTTGAAACGCAAAGAAGAATACCACCTAGAGTTGCTAGCAGGCGAATGGGCGAAGAAGCAAGCTGAACTAGAAACTAAACTATCCCGCGGCATCGAGCAGTGTCGCCACCTAGCGGCCGACCTCAGCCGCGCCACTGAGGAGTTCCGCCTGAAAGGATTCCGGAACACTGACCGAGAGAAGAAGGTACATAATACACGTCCTCGCTCACACAAACACGCCCTCACTCACATAAACACGCCCTCACTCACATAAACACGCCCTCACTCACATTAACACCCGCTTAGGAACACAAAAACGCCTTCACGGACACAAACACCCTCACGAACTCAAACACGCCATCACGAATACAAACATGCCCTCACGAATACGAACATGCCCTCACGAATACAAACATGCCCTCAAGAATACGAACATGCCCTCAAGAATACAAACATGCCCTCACGAATACGAACATGCCCTCACGAATACGAACATGCCCTCACGAATACAAACATGCCCTCACGAACTCAAACACGCCATCACGAATACAAACATGCCCTCACGAATACGAACATGCCCTCACGAATACAAACATGCCCTCACGAATACAAACGCGACCTCACGAACACAAACACGACCTCTCGAACACAAACACGCCCTCACAAACACAAACACGAATTCACTCACATAAACACGACTTGTCCTAAAATTCCTCAACGTCGAAGGTAGATTATGCTAGTAACTACACTATGAGGTCGTCTGATTTAATATTTCTCCTTATTTTCCTTTGCCATTTCCCACATCTTAATTACAATTTTTTTCCAGCTTCTAGAAGCAAAGAAAGCCTTGGAAGCTCATTATACCGACAAATACCAACAACTACGCGTGGGCTCGCAACAGCTGGAGAGCGATATGAAACACCAGCTTAAACTGAAAGATATGAGAATTGAAGAGCTGGAAATGAAGGTCCAACAACTGGAAAAACAGATTGATGTGCTCAAGGTAACTAATGTAATATGTTCACTTTAGTTCTGCTGGAAGTAATTTCTTTCACGCAGCACCACCTCAAACTGGGAGATATTAGATGTTGTCTTAGCCTGACATAATGGGTGGCAAATAAAATCCAAAATACTTTGAACAATTTGGTATTTTGAAGATATAAGACAATTTTGGAAAATTAGATACGACCTTGGTTGGGGTTGTACGTTACGTAGTATATTATATTCCTCCATGGTTGGGGTGTATGTTAGAATGACAGATCAATATGAAGTATGAAAGCGCCTGATAAAAATACAACAGCAACGCTAATAGTAAACATTTTAAACGAATTACTATACGACAAATATCAGGCGTTATGCGCCGAAACAGATTTGAAGAGTTTGAAGGTTTAAGGGTCCATGTGCTCGCGGCAACTGTCCTTTTCAAACCAATAACAGAATGCGCGCTCTGTCCTTTTCTAGCATGGAGCTGTTTCAAGCTGATTTGGTATATTTTTGCATATATCTCAATGTACACAAAAAGTATTGAAAAACAGAGTTGATTATGATGTTCTTCATAATTATACGGTGAATTCGATATACATTTGCTGTTTCCAAGCTCATAGAAATGTCACAGTTGTTGAATTTCGGCATTGAGACGCCAATTTTTCATGATATTTCTAATGATTTCTTGGTGTAAAAAAAATCATAGTATTTTTAGGTTATATCTATGAATCTAGTTGTTCTCCATATTTTAGAGAAGCTAACCATATATAGATTTATTGAAAATTCAACTATTAACTATCATAACAAAGTGAAATGCTGGACCGGTGTTAGCCCGATTTAGAGTACCATGCAATCAGCTGTTGATTTTTGTCTTAATCGATACAGCCTTGTCTTTTATTGAACTATCGCATTCTTCTTCTTAGCGAGTGGATTTTCGAGTCGAACAACGACCCGCTAAACCCTGGTGTCGAGTTTTCAAACCGCCTAGTAGCACAGCTATAGGCTTCTGACATGGTTTCAGTAACGACCACTATCAAAGACAGCGACCGGGACCGACAGCTTAACGTGCCCTCCGAAGCACGGAATCCTTTTTCTTTTCGGACAATCAGGTGATTCAGCCTGCAATCCTAACCAAACTGGGGAAAACCTGACAAAGTGATAAATTGACAAATATCAACTTTGTGTTCCCCCCCTGGGAATCGAACCCAGGACCTCCGGATCATAAGCCCACGGCTTAGACCACTAGACCACATCGCATTTAGTTCATTAGTCAACATCGTTATTTCTTTAGTTTTCAGTTATGGTCAAAAAAGTGTACGAATATTCTGACTACAGTCTTTCAAACTTTCAACATTAATTAAAACTCATGTTCGCATTTTTTTAAATAATTTATTTTACTTTTTGTTGCAGAATAATTTAAAAAACAACGAAAAAGAAAACGAAAGTAGATATTCTGGATTAACTAAAGATCAAACTGCTAGCCTCATACAAGAATTGGTAAGTAAATTATTAAGGTGGTTTGTTGAGCTTAGTGCTGCCCCCACAAGAAATAAATTTATTGCGTCTCAAATACAAACATTTTAATAAATATTTTACGTTTTGCGAAAATCGGAAGTAATTCTTCGTTTTGTAATCCATCAGGCTTTTGCATTTTATAATCCAGCAAGCTTTGAATGTCGATCTTGATAAAAGTGGCAACTTTTGGCTTTATGGATTACAAAATGAAGAATTGCTTTCGATTTTCGTTGTATTAGAGACATAAAAAATTTATTTCTTGTGGGGACGCCACTGAGCTCATCGAACCAAATAAGTCTTTAGAATAGCTAATCCTTTGTAATTCTATATCAGAAAAGCACAATTCTTAACATTTAGAAGGATTTTGCGTTTCCATTCTTTTTTAATTTAACTTTATGCACAAAAATTTTAATAATTTTTCATTGTGTATTTCTACTTTAAAAATCTTAAAAGTTAATTTGGTTCAAGTTGTTATTGAATTATTTCAATTTCATGACCTATATTAACAACGGACTCTTCGAGCAATATGCCAGCGCCATCTAGGTTTTGCTCGCATTTTGACCTTTTTATCGAGTATCGAGGTACGCTCTCTAGTATGGCGGTTAGCAGTCCCCTAGAGTAGTTATTCCATGGTAGTACCACAGTATAATATCGTCAGACTATTGAATTATACTGTGGTAGTACTGTGGCCGTGGTCTGTCGTGAGATAACATAAGATAGATAGATAGATAAAGCGTTTATTTCATTGCTACAGACACATACATAAACAATAGTTTCAATTCTAAATGACTATCATTCTATTTAATGATAGGCCCTAATATTAGGGCATGTATGTGTGCTGCAGCAGTGCAAAAGGCCATAGCTCAGCGTCAATATTTGCTTTAAGGGCAAATCGCTGATTTTCAGCTATTACCTAAAGGTCAACGCGGATACGGTAACCAGCCAAAACTGTAAATATATAATTTAATGGGTTAGTCAATCAAGTTAAATTTAATAAATTGTAAATATAATGTTATTATATAGATTCAATAAAATTAGATTATAATAAAATAATATATAGTAACATAAATAGATGGTAAAGTAAATAGAAGCGATTCAGTTCGTTAACAGATAATAACTACAAACCGGTATGGCAACTAGATATTTTGTATGTTTATGTAATAAACAGCTACCTACGACAAATGCTACGAAATAACTATGACCATGGTACAAGAAACATAACTATGACTACAACAGAGTAATGCTTATTTCGTGTGCGCATTTCCAGCGTTGCCTTGAAGAGAAACTAGACAGCGCTGTGCAATCAAAGGCATTCTTCAAGGAGCAGTGGGGGCGCGCGGTCAGGGAGCTGCATCTCAGCAAGTTGCGCACCAGGAGACACATGCTCGACCAACTACAACATGACAGGAGACAGCTCAAGCAGATGGGGTATGATCATCATTTGGATTCGATAGTTTGCTTCTACATCGTTATCTCCCTAGCCTTATCCTGTATTTCACGGGGTCGTCTACCTCATCTAGGGGATTAAAAGCAGATACCGGTTTTTACACAGAGCGACTGCCATCTGACCTCCGCAACCCAGAAGGCTTCTGCTAGGCTGTCAGTTTTCAAGCCGCCAAATGGCCTTTGACACTTACTAATGTCTACATGCCGTCCGAAACGCTCACGCTGTTATACACTGCCGGTCACCCATCTATGGCTTAACCACGACGATATGCTTACTCAACATACGTTATCGGAATGAATAAGCACGAACCACTTGATCAACGAGCGATTCAAACGCAATGTTGCTTCCACATACTGGGTGTAAAAATAAGTACTGCGATGTTCTATCCACAATACAATACATTGCTCAAGTTAACAAACTACTTTCCTACGAACGTATTGTTACCGCTTGTATGAACTATTGGTAAAAATTGGCCAAGAGCATGTCGGATACGCCCATTACTTATACCTGTGCTTATACCAGCATAATTATCTTCAAAAATGTTAATAGGTGAAAAACTGAAGTTTTCACGGTGGCGCGGCATACAGACTGACAGACAGACATGGCGTAATGATAAGGGTTCCTTGTTGACTACGGAACCCTAAAAACGTTACATTTATTTATAACTACGTGCCATCATGGAGGAGTATAATATTACTTTTACTTGTACGTTGTGTGTCGTATTCCTTCATGATACAGTCCAAAATACATTGTTGCTGGTTATCTCAGCTGACGGCACGCCGCCGCGTGGCTTCGTAGAGGAGGGGACGCCGCCGCCACCCGCCACGCCACACTGAATTGACAGGCGCCACGCCGTGACGTCATCACTCGTTTTCGCTCGAATCCGAAGGATGTCGCTGTACGGTTGAGCGTAATTTTTACATCGCGGTGGTGAGATTTTTCCTCGCTCATACATAGTCTCGGCGAACTCAACGTTCGGCATACTTACCTGGCACAGGGGACACCGTGATCAAGAAGGCGGTTCCCCCAGGGCGAGGCCTCTCCATTGCACTGCGGTTGGGCTGACCCCTGCGATTATCCCTAATGTGGATAACTCGGGTGCGTAATTTTTGGTAGTGGGGACTGCGTTCGCGCCGTCCCCCCCTTAAAGTTCTATAAAAATATTGAAACCTGCGCACGTACCGTAAAATATAGAAGTGACAGATTGTATTGTAACTTTTATACATTTTAATGATTTTTTTATAATAATGCGGTGACGCTATCACCAATCCGTGTGTCTCGTTTGTGTGTGGCACGAGATGTTTTAGGTTTAAAATTTCTTGCTTATTTACAATGTTGGTTAAATGTGGCCTTAATAATAATTAAAATATGTGTAGATTCATACAAATATTTTGTTTAATTTTGGTGAATTAAAATTATTACAATATTAGTCACAAAATTTACTCGCTCTGTCGTCAACGTTCATACCATGTTGAAAACACCGGTTCTCGTCCGATCACCGAAGTTAAGCAACATCGGGCGTGGTCAGTACTTGGATGGGTGACCGCCTGGGAACACCACGTAATGTTGGCTTTTTGCTAAATTATTTATGTGACGACGTCAACGAAAGCTATCATAAAATCCGCTCGCTCTGTTGCCAACGTTCATACCATGTTGAAAACACCGGTTCTCGTCCGATCACCGAAGTTAAGCAACATCGGGCGTGGTCAGTACTTGGATGGGTGACCGCCTGGGAACACCGCGTAATGTTGGCTTTTTGCTAAATTATTTGCGTGACGTCATCAATACTAAAGCTATCATAAAATTCGCTCGCTCTGTCGCCAACGTTCATACCATGTTGAAAACACCGGTTCTCGTCCGATCACCGAAGTTAAGCAACATCGGGTGTGGTCAGTACTTGGATGGGTGACCGCCTGGGAACACCATGTAATGTTGGCTTTTTGCTTTGGATTAAAAAAATCTAAATTTGTTTTTATTTCAGTTTGGACTCCATAGTTGACGATCAGCACAGCACGAGGCTAAGTCAAGTGGACATCAATAAACTGAAGGATGACTACTACGTGGACTTGTTAGCCAACACACCAGCTCTCGAAGCCACTTCTATGATCAGTAGGATTGAATTAATTTATTGACAACGCTAAACTATTTGTGCACCGTATCCAATCTATATCCAATACATAGCAAAAAATATATACGAAACTTATCATTATGATTATGACAAGCTGTCATACAATTATTACTAGGAAGACCAAACCGGATTGAATACGGATAAGTGCCCAAACGTCCTAATTCTGGACCACGGTTTTACGCACAGCTTTTTGTGTTTTCTCGTGAGGATAAGAAATCTCCCAATGTAAAAAAAAATAGTTTTTAGAGGTTCATACATATATCTTTCCGATAGTAAAAGAAAAAGATTTATTGAAATTGAAAGTGAAGTGATATATTTTAAAATTGCTTTATTTTTATTTTCAGATATTTCTGGCAGTGATGGAATGGAGATGTTTAATGACAGAAAGTAAGTTGCAATTTAAAATCTGTAATTTAAATTGAGCAAAACAATGAGCACACCACTCTTTCCATACCAAATAGTTCTCCTTATTTGAGTGGGCTATTCGAGTCGATAAACCCTGATAAATCAGAGTTTTTAAACCACCTATTAGTTTAGTAACAGCTAATGGGCCTCTGACATGGTTTGTGCAAATTACCACTATCAAAGACGTCGACCACGGAATCTTTTTTTTCTTATAAACATTCAGATGATTCAGCCGGCATTATCCTAACCAAACTGAAGAAAATCTTAGAGTAATAAATTGACAAATATCAACTTTTCCCCCCTGGGAATTGATCCTACGACCTTCGTATCGGCAACCCTTGGCTCAGAACGCTAGATCACGGATGCAATGATAATTATTATGTTTCACTGTAAAATTTTCTTCCTTCAGTAACACGCCGAAGAATCCTATAAACGAAAAGTTGAACGAGCTCATAATGCAACGCGACCAGCTCATACAACAGGACAATCCTGATGAGGCGCTCATCAAACAACTCAACTACGAGATACGAAGCATGCTGCTCAACTGCGGCACTTGATAACAGAATATCTACTTAGTATTTAGGATAGACTTAATTTAGGTAGCTAAATGGGTGAAAGAAATGTTTATCTTTGAGGCGAATTACAAGATATAGTATTTTTATCTCATGACTGCCGCTCGGCCATAATTTTGACAGACTAGTGCGTACCGTCGCTCTTTGTGTGCGTAACGACAGGTTTACTATGCTGGAGTGCGTTCACGGGCGCATGCTTAGGGGAAGATGAGGGGAATTATCTATGGTTACCGCGCCATTCTCGACCTTATTACCAAGAGAAAATTTCGCCAAATGTCAATAACCATAGACAAATTCCCCTCATCTTCCCCTAACCGTGCACCCGTGAACGCACTCCTGAACTGAACTCATGCACGCACACTAATATGTGCGGTGCGTGTAGTTACATTTACGCACACAAGTATGGCAAAGCGGCAGTCGTGTCGTGTGATAATGATAAACAACTTTATTGACTTAAATTTTAGTATTGTGTTGTAAAGCCAGAAGTTTTTTGTATTTGATGGGCTGAATTTCTCATATAAGATTTTCATGAAGAGAAAAACTTTTTAGGCCAATAGCTTACCTTGATCAAGTTATTTACAAATGTGCAAAAAATGGTCATTATGATATGAAGAGCAGAATGAAGTAAAAAACAAATTGTAAAGCAAGAAAATAATGGCAAAAAACAGATATATGTGCCAAAAAATAATTGCTTTTTAATGTTACAATACAGCTAATAATATGCTTTAAAAGAATAAAATAATGGCTGGCAACTAATTGCATATAAGTAAATTATAAAAAGGGATAAAGCTATAAAATAATGGCTAATCTGCAGAACTGATGAATGTTGTGAAAAATTATGTAATTTGTAGAATAAAATGTACATTGACTACTGATCCTTATTTTATGGTTCTAAGTAATGTTATCCAGGGATACTAGAAAAGTATTAATATAATTTCTTGTCTGATTTTACAAAATTT
Source organism: Scrobipalpa atriplicella (assembly GCA_029255725.1). Classification (NCBI taxonomy): domain Eukaryota; kingdom Metazoa; phylum Arthropoda; class Insecta; order Lepidoptera; family Gelechiidae; genus Scrobipalpa; species Scrobipalpa atriplicella. Next base: position 3,221 of record JARACY010004215.1, on the reverse strand, counting down.
ATGGCTATTTAATGTGAAGAAATACACAAGTGATGGATGACAATAAAATGGGAAATATTCTTGTCCTGCGGGTTTGAATTAGGAAATTTTTGTATTTATCAAAATACATAAGTTTTAAACAAATCACCACAGCCAAATCTTTTGTACAGTATTTCAAAAATAGCATAAATAAATTAAACATGTTCAATGACTTTAACTTATTTTGTTTAATAAATACTTTTTGTTATATATAATAAAAAGTGTCTTTCATTAATACTTGTGAGACCCTTCCGCTACATAATAAGCACCTCTTTAAAATCCTTTCATGGAAAGCTGCCTGAGCATTAGTTAGAATTTAAAGCTTTTGAACCACTGTGAAAACTGTCAGTTCACATTTCAAAGCTATCTCTGTAAGGATGGTCATTTGGAGTGTTATCCAACAGGCACACCCAGTCTTTCAGCCTCTTGTCTCTGACATAGACATCCCGGGGCATTGCCCTTGTGGCTCCCGCATCGCCGGCACCTGCTAAGGCACCTCCCAACCATGCCACACTGTTATCATGAGCTGGAGCTGTGTGGAACTTAAATTCCTGAATCCTTAACTTCTCATTGTAAGGAAGTTGGGTTACTAAATATCTGAGCTCCTTAGCCAATCTGTCCTTCAAGCCTGGAAGAGAAGCTGTACCGCCAGTAACTAATATATTCTCTGCTAACGCTCCGCCTGACATCTATTGGTGACTGCATGATGCATTGTAGTACTATGTCTGGAATAGATGAAAGTTCATTATCTCTAGCAAATAGGGGTTCACATGCTAGCTCTCTTGTTCTACCAGATACTGTAATGGCTGCTCTTCCAGGCTTGAAGGACAGATTGGCTAAGGAGCTCAGATATTTAGTAACCCAACTTCCTTACAATGAGAAGTTAAGGATTCAGGAATTTAAGTTCCACACAGCTCCAGCTCATGATAACAGTGTGGCATGGTTGGGAGGTGCCTTAGCAGGTGCCGGCGATGCGGGAGCCACAAGGGCAATGCCCCGGGATGTCTATGTCAGAGACAAGAGGCTGAAAGACTGGGTGTGCCTGTTGGATAACACTCCAAATGACCATCCTTACAGAGATAGCTTTGAAATGTGAACTGACAGTTTTCACAGTGGTTCAAAAGCTTTAAATTCTAACTAATGCTCAGGCAGCTTTCCATGAAAGGATTTTAAAGAGGTGCTTATTATGTAGCGGAAGGGTCTCACAAGTATTAATGAAAGACACTTTTTATTATATATAACAAAAAGTATTTATTAAACAAAATAAGTTAAAGTCATTGAACATGTTTAATTTATTTATGCTATTTTTGAAATACTGTACAAAAGATTTGGCTGTGGTGATTTGTTTAAAACTTATGTATTTTGATAAATACAAAAATTTCCTAATTCAAACCCGCAGGACAAGAATATTTCCCATTTTATTGTCATCCATCACTTGTGTATTTCTTCACATTAAATAGCCATAAATTTTGTAAAATCAGACAAGAAATTATATTAATACTTTTCTAGTATCCCTGGATAACATTACTTAGAACCATAAAATAAGGATCAGTAGTCAATGTACATTTTATTCTACAAATTACATAATTTTTCACAACATTCATCAGTTCTGCAGATTAGCCATTATTTTATAGCTTTATCCCTTTTTATAATTTACTTATATGCAATTAGTTGCCAGCCATTATTTTATTCTTTTAAAGCATATTATTAGCTGTATTGTAACATTAAAAAGCAATTATTTTTTGGCACATATATCTGTTTTTTGCCATTATTTTCTTGCTTTACAATTTGTTTTTTACTTCATTCTGCTCTTCATATCATAATGACCATTTTTTGCACATTTGTAAATAACTTGATCAAGGTAAGCTATTGGCCTAAAAAGTTTTTCTCTTCATGAAAATCTTATATGAGAAATTCAGCCCATCAAATACAAAAAACTTCTGGCTTTACAACACAATACTAAAATTTAAGTCAATAAAGTTGTTTATCATTATCACACGACACGACTGCCGCTTTGCCATACTTGTGTGCGTAAATGTAACTACACGCACCGCACATATTAGTGTGCGTGCATGAGTTCAGTTCAGGAGTGCGTTCACGGGTGCACGGTTAGGGGAAGATGAGGGGAATTTGTCTATGGTTATTGACATTTGGCGAAATTTTCTCTTGGTAATAAGGTCGAGAATGGCGCGGTAACCATAGATAATTCCCCTCATCTTCCCCTAAGCATGCGCCCGTGAACGCACTCCAGCATAGTAAACCTGTCGTTACGCACACAAGAGCGACGGTACGCACTAGTCTGTCAAAATTATGGCCGAGCGGCAGTCATGAGATAAAAATACTATATCTTGTAATTCGCCTCAAAGATAAACATTTCTTTCACCCATTTAGCTACCTAAATTAAGTCTATCCTAAATACTAAGTAGATATTCTGTTATCAAGTGCCGCAGTTGAGCAGCATGCTTCGTATCTCGTAGTTGAGTTGTTTGATGAGCGCCTCATCAGGATTGTCCTGTTGTATGAGCTGGTCGCGTTGCATTATGAGCTCGTTCAACTTTTCGTTTATAGGATTCTTCGGCGTGTTACTGAAGGAAGAAAATTTTACAGTGAAACATAATAATTATCATTGCATCCGTGATCTAGCGTTCTGAGCCAAGGGTTGCCGATACGAAGGTCGTAGGATCAATTCCCAGGGGGGGAAAAGTTGATATTTGTCAATTTATTACTCTAAGATTTTCTTCAGTTTGGTTAGGATAATGCCGGCTGAATCATCTGAATGTTTATAAGAAAAAAAAGATTCCGTGGTCGACGTCTTTGATAGTGGTAATTTGCACAAACCATGTCAGAGGCCCATTAGCTGTTACTAAACTAATAGGTGGTTTAAAAACTCTGATTTATCAGGGTTTATCGACTCGAATAGCCCACTCAAATAAGGAGAACTATTTGGTATGGAAAGAGTGGTGTGCTCATTGTTTTGCTCAATTTAAATTACAGATTTTAAATTGCAACTTACTTTCTGTCATTAAACATCTCCATTCCATCACTGCCAGAAATATCTGAAAATAAAAATAAAGCAATTTTAAAATATATCACTTCACTTTCAATTTCAATAAATCTTTTTCTTTTACTATCGGAAAGATATATGTATGAACCCTAAAAACGTTACATTTATTTATAACTACGTGCCATCATGGAGGAGTATA
>JARACY010004214.1:0-28144 GCA_029255725.1 Scrobipalpa atriplicella | reverse complement strand
CCGTAAGTCTTTTTGTATTCTTCTTTTATCGTCGTAGTTATGATAATTTTCATACAAATTAATATTGTTTTATTTAAAAAATCACGTTTATATGATTTTCTGTTTTTTTTTCTGTTTTTCGTTTTTATTTACCATCGTGTCAATTGGATTAAGAAAAATGAGTATCAGGTAGCCAATCTTTAGCTTTTGATTTACAATAATATTTTGGTGTTATTCCCAAGCAACTCTCCCAACCCCTCAAGTGGCGCGGAAGCCCCCAACGAGGTGTCTTCACCTGCGCCCTGCACACTCGCACCCTCGCCCGCCATCTCACCCGCCCTTAACGACGACTCCAATGATGCTAAGGTATGTCCACTTCACGTCTCTATCCCTCATAGATTAGGCAGAGCGTTACCGACACTAAAGGCATTTTTACCACAGCTGACAAGTATTCAGAATCATTTGACTTAACAATTTTATGTACGGAAAAGCTTAGCTGGTATAATTTATGTTTTTTATCACAACCAGACCGGTATGGTAGCTATAAAATAAAGTATGACATTTACTAAAAGTGAGTTTATCAGTTCATTAAATTCATCTCCTTTGTTTTCAAGGTCCGTTGAATGAATTCTAATTTATTTTAATTAATCGACGTTTCAATAACATTAAAGCTATTTCAATCAAACTCAGCCCTATCTAATTTACAATAAATTGTAAAACTTTTCGTCGTAAAGTTGTCGTCAAAGGTTCTGGCACAAACTTTGTATTTTAAAGGTTATTAGTAGTGTTCACGTTTGTCCAAAACTTTGTCATCTGCTGTTGACATTTGAGAAAATTAACGCCTTTGTCAGTAAAGGGTAAGATAAAGGTTTAGGAAGGCCAAATTATTTCGATTATAAATTGATAAATTCTGAATTTAGCTTATGGACAGATATTTGTGGAAATATTACTGCCGACCTGTGTATTGTCTATCTTATTCAACCGAACACTTTCAATAATAATGGTCACTCTAAAATATTAAGGAATTTCAAAACAACAGAAATTGCCTACTACTACGCTAGAAGTAAGAAAAATATATAATATTTTTATATAATATAAACTAATTTATGAAAGCTCGTGAAATATTTTTAGAGTCACAAGAGATTGTCTTTTACAACTTTATTTATACTACGATACAATAAATATAACATTTTATACTAAAAAATAAACGAACCAGCGTTTTACAACATTCGCTAAGGTAAATAGTTATTTAGAAAACTCAAAAACAATCCAAATAAAAAAAATGTGAAGCATATTTTGGACTTAATCTATAACACACAAAAATATATAGAAGTTGTAAAATCCATGTCTTTAAACTGCTGCATCGGAATTCGGACTGATATTAAACGTTGCATTATTTTAAAGTTAATGGTAGTATTTTTATATTTAAATTAAATGACTTTGTTGTGGTCTTTTAACTTGGCAATATTATTGGGAAATCAGATATTGACTTGGAGCCCGGTTCTTGAACTACAAATTTAGAAATAAATAATACAATTTTGATATTATTGCGTTGGTGGTAAGTTTTAAATAATATAGGTAGGATAACAAGTATATTAGTAGAGTATAGAGATACACATCAAATTTGACTGAAATTGGAAATTTGTAGTTTCATAACCAAGTACATATTGTTGTAAAAGTAAGTTAGGTCTTACGATAGGACAGGATTTGATAAATGCAAATATAGAACTGGCCTGTTGAAAGTAGAATAAAGTCAAATATAATATATAACGATTAATTATTTCATAGTAAAGTTTACACTATGTATGTAAAGTACAAAAATTTCGAGATAACTTCTCTAAATATTTGTTTTTTTTTTCACTACACAAATCTATGGAAGCCAGAATGTGTGATGTGGCTAAGACATCATCTACAAAATGCGACAAAACGTTTATTACTTATTATTATTCAATATTGTTATTTTTACTTATGTATGAATTTCATTATAAATGTACGCACCTAATATTATTATTATTAGAGATAGCTTTTCTAAAAACAGTTCAAACAGTGGTCCTATTATCAAATTTTCAAGACTTTCAGAAAATATACAAGTGGTCCAAGATTTTGACAGTAATTAAAATTGGGAAATTCCACCAATAATTACTTATTTAAATAAATAATTAGTACTGTAACTAGAAGTGACGTCAAAGTAAAGGATGAAAATAATTTTATTTGGGGCAAGAAAAATAATTATTGGTGAAATTTCTAACAAACGCTTAAATTCAATTTCGAAAATTCGGTAGAAGAGCTATCCCATTACAATGTTTTTAAAAATGATCTTTCACGTTTTATAACACTCATTTATTATGATTGTGGTTCTGACCCTGCCTCGTTAAAGCGATATAACTATTATGGTATCGATATTATTAATTGTTACATCCCTTATCCTACGCTACAACAAGCTGAAACTTCCTAGGCCGATAGGAACTCAAAAGTGACACAAATCTAAGATACACTAAACGAAGGATATAGAATAAACATGCAAAACAAAACACAAATCCAAAAGTGCTCTAAAGTTCGCTAAAATTTAATTTCCGAACGAAAGACAAACAGCCGAAGAACAGCGGAACGTAAACTACCTTATTCTAAATCTCACTTATTTTTATTACAAAACTTACCTCAGAGCACTGAAAGATAACAGCCGAACGTATTCTACAGGCGCCACACAAACCGCCATAGGTTTAAAATTCGTCATTTTAAGAATTATCACTCGTTACAAGTATCGTTTATATGTCCTAGTTTAGGGTAAATGTCTTTAGTTGACGTAAATGGTGGCTAGGCGTCGCCTCAGCGGGGTGAGGTCTTTCGACTATGATATCTCGTGCTCCTCCCACTCGACGCTCGCCCACTGCGGCAGCTCCGTCTCGTACTCCCAGCCGGGGCCCTGCAACAAACATGCCATACATTACAAAAAATCTGTACTAATTTTACCTAAGTATCATTGCTATAACGCATTCAGTCATATAAGTCAAATGGGTTACCGAGTCAAATGGGTTATTGAGTCAATTTGATCATTGGGTCATTCGATCAAATGGGTCATTGGGTCAAATGGGTCATATGGGCCATTGGGTCATATTAATTGTTGGATCAAATGGGTAATTGGACCATATGGATCGTTGGATCGTATGGAATTGTTAGGATCCTTTGGTCAATGATTTCTTGGTTGGGTCAATGGGTCATATGGATCATTGGGGTATTGGGGTATTGAGTCATAAGAATAATTGGGTTAATTTAATCCTTTGGTAAATGAGGATATCATATGGATCATTGGGGTATTGGGTCATAAGAATCATTGGGTTATATGGGTCATTGGATAATATGGGTCATATTATATTGGTTGCTCACCTTGTACTTCCAAGCGTGCAAGTACATGACGAGGTCCCTAGGTCTTGGGTCCCTGTATCGGACACGGCATTCGTAGCAATGTGGGTCTGGTGTTAAAGCGTCCGCCGAGCTGTTCGATGAGCCGCTAGAGGTAGCTATGGTCGCCGTGGCCGCGCAGCCTGTTTGGGTCGCCACTGTCACTTTGTCTGACTGTTGGGGATAGAAGAAAATATTAAAAAATAATATAACAGAAACATAATTATTTTGGAAACGATAAAGAACATAATAATGTAGAAAACCTGGTTGAGATAGCTGCCACTGCCAGTTACGAAAGTGGCTAAGGGTTCCATTTTATTAGTTCTGTTTTTTTTGGTTGCTATCTTCAATAGGTATTTATTATACGCAAAGCAAAACATATTTTACTAGACCATTGGGCGTTGATACTCTACCTATTCTGTAAGGATTTTGTATTTAGTTTTTTGTAAATTTAGGGGATAGAGGCGTGATTTAATGATTTATAGAAATTAAATCATGGGCTTTAGTAATAAATTTTGTAGGAACCTTGTCTCTTTTTAGGAAAATAAATTTTCTTATTTTTCAAGCTCAAATAATTAAAATCCAGACCACTCTTACATCTTAGAGTCCTTTGAAGTGGACTAACGCTTTTAGTCGCTATACAAGTATTTAAGTAACCATACTACAGAAAAGGTGAGTAATTAAGCTCCTAAAATCAGCGGTGACCCTAAAGTTTCAGTTTGTTTAGGAGTTTCGGATTAAATAGATGACAAAGTTTTGGACAAACGTGAACACTACTAATAACCTTTAAAATACAAAGTTTGTGCCAGAACCTTTGACGACAACTTTACGACGAAAAGTTTTACAATTTATTGTAAATTAGATAGGGCTGAGTTTGATTGAAATAGCTTTAATGTTATTGAAACGTCGATTAATTAAAATAAATTAGAATTCATTCAACGGACCTTGAAAACAAAGGAGATGAATTTAATGAACTGATAAACTCACTTTTAGTAAATGTCATACTTTATTTTATAGCTACCATACCGGTCTGGTTGTGATAAAAAACATAAATTATACCAGCTAAGCTTTTCCGTACATAAAATTGTTAAGTCAAATGATTCTGAATACTTGTCAGCTGTGGTAAAAATGCCTTTAGTGTCGGTAACGCTCTGCCTAATCTATGAGGGATAGAGACGTGAATGTGGACATACCTTAGCATCATTGGAGTCGTCGTTAAGGGCGGGTGAGATGGCGGGCGAGGGTGCGAGTGTGCAGGGCGCAGGTGAAGACACCTCGTTGGGGGCTTCCGCGCCACTTGAGGGGCTTGGGAGAGTTGCTTGGGAATAACACCAAAATATTATTGTAAATCAAAAGCTAAAGATTGGCTACCTGATACTCATTTTTCTTAATCCAATTGACACGATGGTAAATAAAAACGAAAAACAGAAAAAAAAACAGAAAATCATATAAACGTGATTTTTTAAATAAAACAATATTAATTTGTATGAAAATTATCATAACTACGACGATAAAAGAAGAATACAAAAAGACTTACGGGTCATAACAGTTGAAGGAGTGACACCAGGTGCTGGTGACTCCAATCTTGGAGACGATTCTCTTGACGCCGGTCCGGTATCGCAGTCATCTTCACCAACTATTGCAATCGGTATAACCATTAATACAGATACAGAGACACATAAAATACAGAAGATATTGGTTTTTCAGATTTCTATACTGGATACAAAAACAATGATAAAGATAAAAAAATTCAAAGAATAATTAAGATAAAATTAAGAATAATTAATTAATTAATTTCATTCACCATTACAATACATTACAATCTTACTGGATTCGTTTACATTTAATATCGAAACTAATAATTATAATACACTCCAGAGAAATTTCTCGTGATCGAGTGTGTCAAATGCTCTTTTAGAATCGTTTAAATCATTTTTAATCATCTGTTTTATCACCGCTACCCACCTAATAAGTTTATGACTACTCGTTTCATATTCTATGCAAGATACTTTACCTTTATCATCAGATACAGGTTTGGAAAACAGCAAGTCATCGTCTCCAGCATCAACACCAAGCCAGTTTTCAGCATTGTGTATAGCTATGAGATCTCTGACTAGCTGCTCATCTGTCTTGCCACCCGTGTCACCGCCCTTGCCTCGGAGAGGTCCAAACACAGGGTGGTTGTATAGAGGATCGTTCACGACTGGGTAACCTGATGAAGGAATTATATGATAAATATTTAGGTTTAATATTTCCATTCAATTCAAATTCTTAAGAGTTGTGATATGAATTAGAATAATGTGTTTAGCCTTGTGATTTAAAAAGTGAATGCTATCTCAAGAGTTTAACTTTAAACTTACCCAAATACTGTAAGTGCACTCTGATCTGGTGCATCCTTCCAGTCTTGGGCTTGCACAGCACTACACTGGTGTTGGTCTTCTGGTTGAAGCCCAGCCTCTTAAACACCGTCGAACAGTCCTTGCCTTTCGGAGACACTTTGCAGACGCCAATCTTGTAGCTCACTACTTCGATGGGCTCTTGGCATTCGATCTCATCACTGAAAAGAAATATCAACGTCTGACTCCCTGAGAAAAATATAGTTTTGAAGAAGAACTAAAAAATGTTTTTTTTTTATTGGTAGTAAATTATATACGACCTAAAATTAACCTTACGTTTATTTCATAAATGCCCGAAAAACATATTTGTACTTGGACTGAATTTACATTCCAATGAATACCACAATAATTATCACAAATTTAATGCTCTCAATAATATGAAATTCTGTTCAATGAATCGTGATCAGGTTTATTAACTGAGCGTGCTTGGTTTATTTACATAAATAATGTTTGGAATGACCATCAACATCGCTTTGTAGTAATATTTATTTTAGCTGATTACTTTGCAAAGCGCAATGATTTTGATATTGGCAATATTGACTGGTTGTGGTCAATTTTATTGCAGTTCGGATACTTTTTTTGTCGCTTTAATCTACATTTTACACATTTTCTTTTAGTTTACTGTATTCAGATTTGAGATTAGGTTAATTAAAAAAATGTTGGTAGGTGTACCAGAATTAATAATAATGTTTTTGAATTTTTATAGTGAGGCTGATATTAAAAATGTCATAGATAATTTTTTTTGCTAATATCATGCACTAGGATATTGTTGTTATCTGTCTCTAAAGCAATAATATTATTATATGAACCAGTAGTCATAACAGTAGCCAAGCTAACGAGCTCTTGTAAGGAATTCTATTGTGAGCCCTTTAGATGAGAGTGAAGTATGAAAACATCCTACGTACGTACCTACCTATATTGACGATCTTGCATCTATCAAGATGTCATGATTTGGCATTATTCAAGTATTTCTTTTGATAGGCCCTGATGAAACCAAAAATATTATTTTATTGAGTTATGATCTTTGAAATATTCCTGGCATACCTATGATAAAATGTTTCTCTGTAAAGAATGACCACTTCGACAGATTAGTATGAGGATGCCATTTTTTCCGTTGAAACCTCTTGAGTTTTCAAGACTTTCCCCCCACAAATTATAAAGTAATATCAAGTAATTTCATTTAAAAATCTTACTGGATTACTTACTCAGGGAACTGTCCATCGACTCTGCAGACATACTCCTTCTGGACCTGCCTGTTTCTTATCTGGTGTTCCATCTGTCTCGCCTTCTTTGGACTTCTTCCGAATAGCAGGAGACCTGGTTGAAATTACAATTTCTTAATAAGGAATTGACGTACTATCAATCATTCATCATTTTATTGGCTAGTCAAAAAAAAAACTTTTGTTGAATAAGGTAAAATCTTGAAGTCCAAGGAACCTATTATTGTGATATTATTAAAACGATCGTCACAAACTGACTGAATAATTAAGCAATAATTGAGTTACAGTATTTTTGAAATAAAGTTGAGGTTAAAAATGAAAATCATAATGTCATTTTAAACTGACCTCACGTCATTCTTGTTTTGAGAAAGAGAATTTTAATTTTATAAATTGTAAACTTGTTACACAATGTTATCTGAATTACCTTCCATATTTTCCAAAGTTATGTCAAACAATGCTAATAATAAATCGAATGTAAGTTTATAACTTTAGTTATTGTAGTTAATTAAACCACTGCCAACTTATAAACGCGAACGTGAAACTTGTGCCATTAAAACTTTGCTTCAATTTTGATTTGACCTAAATAAAAACATTCTGGACTGTTTTAAACACAGTTATTGTGATAGAAAGTCTAGATTTTATTTGCTTGACCTTCTTACGGACAAATGAATGGGCAAAGATCCAAATTGAAAAAAAACTACATTAATTTTTTTCATCCAGTTCAGCTGCCATTTTATTTTGACAGCCAGTATCGATTACGTCTATTAAAACATTTTTTTTGTGATATTTTATTTTCAAAAATCGGTGCATTGCATTGTTTTTATTTATGTGATTGATATTATCTTTCAATCTTAAAAACTTTCAAGATAGATTTGATTCCTAATTTCTTTAAAAAACACTTAAAATGTACAATTTGTAAGTTACAGCGTTTTTACCTGACGTTAGCCTGTCCAGTCTGTGGATGGTCCTCAAGTTCTTCAGATTATACTCCTTGGCCAGGATAAACACGACGGTGTTATGTCTGTACCGCCCACATGGGTGAACCTAAACAAGCAAAGCCACGGGATTAGCTATATTTCCATATCAAATGCCTGACAACTTTCCCATTAGCCGTTAGACCATTAGGTTCAAACATGATCCTTTGAAAATTATAAACATTTACGCCTAAAACAACATTTGGAAAGGAAAAGGGCGGCTGAAATATTTAGTAGTTTTCGTCTGGAAATCATAATAGACGGAAATTGTTTAAGTGGATCAAGTAAAATTATTAAAACCATTTATACCTTCAGAGGTTTTGATAATAATGCTAGAATGCCATTGTCATCTTATTAAAATATCGAGGTAATATCAAATGCGAACATCTTTTATATAAAAATTGGTATAGGAACTAAGCGTAGGTATCTTATAGGTAGTAAATGTTTGATATTCTACATAAACCAATAGTACAACGTACCTTATTAAAACAATGCTAAATTATGATAAAGCACACAATAATGTTGCAAGCAATGATAATGTGATATAATGTAAGTGATGATAATGATTTCAAAAGTGTTAAAGAGTGCTATACAAAAACGTTATTATACAAATTAAACGTAAAATATTTTGGTATCACACATACACAAGTGTAAACATGCAATATAAATGAAAATATTAAAAGTATATTTTAAGATATCAGTAAAAATATTGGTACTACTGTTCTTTCTCCAAAAAACTTGCCTAGCCTACAAAAGAAAAATATATAGGTAGTAATTGCATTTTGGAAGTAAAAAATTATGTAATGTAAATATTTTTTGTAAATTTCTTCATAGGCATATTGTACAAGAAAATACTAGTACACTGTTGTAGTATAATAATCTGCAGCCAACGAAATACATTAAATTAAACGATGATACAAAAATATACCTACCAATAACTTTTCTGAAAATGATTTCCAAAAAAAAGAAGGTAATTAACCTTTGACGGACGTTCATCCCACGTAGAAAGTAGAAAAATCTCAGAATTTCAGTAAGTATGTTTCTACGTTCATACAACCGTTCAGATACATCCAAGACCGTTTATTTTTTTACTAGTATCAAAATTTATTCGCATAATTTTCTTCATCGAGTGGGTTATGAAGTCGATGTACGGATGATCTTGTTACCTATAAGAGGTTTTTAAATCACATAAACAGAGCACAGGCTAATAGGCCGTTGACATGTTTTATAACCTTCATTATTTTGATCTCCAGTTATGATACAGTAAAAAAAATATGTCCTCAAAAGTTTGGAAAAAGAACAGTCAAAATTCAGATAGTAGCACCAAGTAGATATAACAGTACAGAAGTAACGGGTCCAGACAGCAAGTTTCATCCACTCCAAGTGGGGTTTCACACTCTTTCGGTTGTCGGTTTTCTCGATTTGTTCGGGTTTTCCGAGTTTGCACCTTGCACTAGAAAAAAATCATAGACGGAGCGCTGGGAACTTAAAAATTGAGCCATCAAATAGTATAAACTCCGTCCCCGATATTATTGGATGACAAATGAAAATCGTGACGTTAGTGAAATTTTTTAAATATGTCATAGCGATTTATAAAAACAAAAATTACTGCTGTATTACCAATATATGACAAAATATTTTTTTTATTTTTTATTTTTTTAATATTTTTTTGGATATTTTGCTAATATTAATAACTTCATTATTATTTATTAAAAAATAGTGGGCCTGTATGGGTTTAATTCTTGAATAACTAAATAAATTTAAAGAAATAAAACATTCAGAAATCGCTACATTGGAAAACCTGTACCGCTGCTGGTCCAGTTACGTGCATAATTTTTTCGAAGCAGTTTCAGGTATGCATTCTTTTAGTGACTTCAAGTTATAGTTCCCAACGCTCTATCTACAGTTCTTTCCAGTTCGGTGCATTGTCCGGATCTGTCCTGGGTCCGGTATTTACAACTGCGAAGTTTAGATCACAATCTCTTGTCAGGCTCTGGCGGTGAACTTTCGAGTTTTACTGAGTTTTCTGTACTTTTACTGTAATGGCGGCTTTGTGTGTCGGCATGGGGGGTGATTTATTTAAGTTGTTGGATGAAAATTTGTCGTAAATTTCAAGTTGGTTGCTCTAGATAGGTGAATTGGGGATTTATTATGGCAAACTTATTTCAGATAAATCAAACAGGTGCCAAGTAATTATTACACTTTTTTGTTGCAAAAAAAAAGTATTCGTCTCAAGGCTGCTAGGCAAAGTTTCAACATAACGCGTATTTATCAAAATTGCTTTTTTTCTCATACAAAGAAATACATTCCCTTAACCATGATCATTAAGGTTATAGACAGCATTTATATTACAACAGCTAACGACCAAACTATACATGTATAACCATGTACCTGCAGGATGTTAAAAAGTAGGACGTAAATGAGCTCACGAATCTCATCAGGGTTTCTTAAAAGTTGTCTCGAAAAGACTCCTAAATGACATTTAAAAAAGTATAATTATTCTTTCCGTGTAATTTTATTTTCATGTTCGCTATTTTTAAATTATTCTACTACTACAACAAAAAGATCACATTAAAGGACGAAATATGAATAAACATTTTATAGAAAAAATATTTCCGGATGTCTTATTTTCAACCCCGTTTCTTGGTTTCCTTTTATGATTCATGAGTACATACAGCACCTACTTAAATACGTATCTTTTTGTAGGCCTTCGTCTTATTGATGAAAAAGTATCTCTTTTTCCTCAAACATTTTTAAGACTCTGTATAATCGTGGGTTGTATTTATTTTTCGCATTTTTTGCACTATTTGCCGCCAGTATAAGAAATTAGGGCCATTTCCTCACGTCCCGAGAACTATTTTTGTACAGGCAAGTTCAAGTGTTTTAAACATTTTATTAAAGCTCTATTTACATTTCACAGATTTTCGAATTCATTTTGCGTTGAAAACTATTAAGATTTTTCTGTAGCGAAAGATTCAGCTTTTATTTTGAAGCTAATGGAAATGTACCTGCGTATTTTTTACAGGGACTGGAAATTCATTACTTATTAAAAGAGTAAGTAATGAATTTCCAGTCCCTGTAGAATAAAACTAGAAAGAATTATATTGTACCCTTTTGGAATACCTAAAGGTCTATTTCAAGAACTTCACTTTAGCGATAAGATAGCGAAGGGAATTCTTTGGATGTTAATTTAAGAAAATGTTCTTATTATTAATGTTCTTTTATGTTGTTATTTATAGAACTTTTATAACATCTATAAATTTCAAAATACAACCAGCCAGATATTTTTAAATTTCGAAGTACAACCAGCCAGATATTTTTAAATTTTGAAGTTTAACCAGCCAGGTATTTTCATCGAAGTCCAACCGACCAGAGCCTGGCTACACACGGTCCCAACGCTTGGACTCACCGGCAGCGAGCAAGGCTTGTCTAGCACGAGTAGGTCCTCGTCCACGTGTATGATGCGCAAGGGACAAGCGAGCACTGGGGTCTCGTGCCTGGCCCACCACGGACAGAACATTTAGACACGCCATAGTGTGAGAGCGGCCGCGAGCGAGGCGGTTTAGGCGCTTTATGGCTAAATTTCGACAGTGTTACTCAATTTTCTCAAGGAATTCAGTAAAGCAAACATTCGCGCCACGACAGTATTTTGTCACAGCATTATTTAATTTCTTACTTATGATTTCACCATTGAAAATGCAAAAATTTTAGAGGTCAGTCTGTTTGCATTGAGATATGACTAGTAAGTAGGTACATTTCAATGAAAACAACAATTTTTATCAATACCTCAAATGCTATGCTTACTTTTTTCGAAAGTTAGTCATACAGCGCCAGAAAAATTGCGAGCCGCTCAGCGAGCAAGCTTGACAAACTTGCAGATAATGTGTAGCGTAAAGTATTGGAAGCTATTTAGTATTCTGTGGCTAGAGTTTGAGTAGAGAGCTAAGCAAATTGACACGTTGCTTCGTCGACGTTGAGCAAAGCTAAGCTTCGAATCTGAGTGGAAACTGTCCTATTGAGTCTTCGTGGAAATGTTCTGAGCAAAATAAGTTGTCCTTGTTTCAAGTGTGCGGTACAATTTATTTAAAATAATTCAGGCGTTATTTTGTAGGGTAAAAACTTAAATAGTGTTTCATCTGTGTTAAAAGAAAACTAGGCAGCGACTCGCAATTATCTTCGAAAGCCAGCGAATTTGTGCAAATGTTCGCAAGCATTTATTTAGAAATGAACTTTTTCTTAAGAATCAATAGGTAAAACATTTGGCCAGTTTTATATATTACTATATAATTGACAGTATTGTAGATGGTGTGGATGGATAAAAAATTTGCTAAATTCGAAACATACCAAATAGTGGCAACCAACTACCAAATATTATGCCTTAAGCTTTTGACACACACTTTTCATCGCTTTCCAAAATACAGGGGCCTTAATTTGGATAATCATATATCGCGTCAATGACAGCAGTATTGTTTTCAAATACAGGGTTGCACTTAGTGCAGCGTGAGGCCTTACTTTAGCCAATCACAATATCGCGTCAATGACAGATTGTAACTGGTTGAAAACGGACCTCATGCCTGCATGCTAACTCTCTGATAGACTGCAATCTGAATACCCTCTTTTTCCCAGCCTGTAAGTTAATATGTGACTTATTTGCCATTTATTTTGCAATGTTTGCGAACATTCGCACACGATACACACTTTCGCCGCCGCTCGCACACCACTCGGCAAGTTACATAGTTGCGTTGCGTTTGCGCAGATTTCTGCAGAGTGAAATCTTCATGGGTTAAGTTAAGTACAAGATACTACTTCTATAATGTTTAGTTATTCACAATGCTTCATGTTTATGTGTAGTGTGATAGGTTTGAAGATAATGTAGGTTATGGAAAAATTATTGAAAAGAAAAGTTGAAGAAAGAAGTAAAACGAACACAAAGTTTGACCAATTGGAAGACATCCTATTTACATATTAACATTTAAACACAAATAAAAGACAGTGTAAGGCTACTAACAAAAAGTAGGTACTACATCACGTAATATAAAAAAAAACGTAGCCAATAATAATATTTTCACACTGCCTACTGATTTCAAGAAAGATGTTCAGTTCCATTAATTAACTAAAAAGCAGTGTAAAAATGGTAGTGGATTGTAAAATCATAACTCTAGTTCACAACATACAAAACCTAAATTACTGCAGCAAAACCTAATAAGTTCATAAATCATAAAATTATTCACATTCAAGTTTTGATTGACCTCATTTGTACGCAGCATTCTACACAGATTATATGAATCAATTAGTACCGCATCAGGTAGTTTATTATTTTTAAAATTAAATCATGATTAAATCACTACACACAAAAGGATTCCTATGCCAATGTCTCCATCAATCCAGAGATTTTGCATTGCCCTCAGATGTGGAAGGCTGTGAGTAAAAACGGTATATCCCGAAAATTTATGTTTTGAGGATGATTTTATATGCAACAAATAGAAATTTGTACCCAATTAATATGCCTTTAATACATAAATTTAATTGAGAAGCTATTTAAATACTTAAAAAAACTAACTGAGAAAATAGGTATGGAAAGAATACAAGTTAGCGTAGGTTTACTGCAGATTTATGTACATAGATAGGTACCGCAAGTTGTCTGTTAGTCATTCATTATCATAAAAATTAAATTCATCCCTATTTCTCGAGTTTCTTTCTCATTATTATGAATACGTGAACTTGTTTTTTAGGAATCTTAAAAACTGGTTAAACAAAATTTCATCACGCACCAGCTATATTTTTTTGCGGCGTCCCGTTCCCATTTTATTACAATTTGCGTTCCACCCTTTTGCCCCAGGGACGGATTTCGCATTTTTTCATTTCAAAAGGGATTTGATTGACTGTGGCCAATTACATTGATTGATGCAATGCCCTGATGGGGGTCTCAAGTGCCCTTATACCGGACCTGGGGTCCGATCGCGCTATCTCGGAACGTATTTACCGAAACCGAATTGTTATCGTAAATGGTACGTTGGGCACGTTCCGTATCGCACTAATCATTTTAACGTTAACGATCCAACTCTAGTTTGACAGATACGTTGGTGAACGATCGATTGAGCTGAACGAACGTTTCACTGAAATTATGATATCGCGCAATTTTTTGACAGCGGTTCAAACCGAAAACGTTCCGTTTGCAACTGTCAAATGAACGACATTATCGCTCATTCGAACAAGTTCGTGTGGAGTAACTTTTGCTAGCGAACGTTGGTGTTAATTATCAACAAAAATCTCAAAAATGCTTGCTGTGTACTTGGATGTACTTGAATTAGCCTACGAAGTGGATGTGGCTGATGAAAGGGCGGCCACTCGGCGGCAAAACCATCTTCTGCGACAGGCGTATATGAATATAAGCGATACAAAATTCCGCAAGGGGTACCGCCTGTCGAAGGAATTGATTTTGGATTTGGTCGAGGAATTACGACCCCACATTATCCTTTCTAATTTAACGAGTAAGTACTTGCTTAGGTGCCCTATTTAATTGAATAATATTCGAAGAAATAAGTAGGTTTAATCTGTATTTTTATTATCCTTATTATCTTATTGTTACAGGAGATTCAGGATATCCCTTAAGAGCTACTCTCATGACACCTATCCTCAATACTGTGCCCGGGTCCCCTGAGGCCTATTACACGGAGCTCCATGTAGGTAACAGCACGATGTGCAGTGGAGCGATGCATAGGAGTAGCGAAGTCTACCGAGGGCCAAGTCTATATGGGCCTCAGCAAAGTCCACCAGAAGCTCGTTCTGGCGTCTTCTTTCTGAACTCATGCTCATGGTCTACAACAAACAACACGAAATATAGAAACCGCATATCTATCATAGGCTGTGTTTATTGTTGAAAGTAAAGTATCCCAAAAATATGAACTTACTGCGCACTTATTATCCTTCGAACGAATCCACTCAAATTTTATGCTCTGAATGTGCTTGAAACACTAATAATTACTCATGTAAAGTAGTAAACAATACAAAAGGCAAGGAACTTCAGCTCTGAACTTCAACTTCGAGCAAACGCAAAGCAAAGCAAACGAAACGATATTATTTTTTTATTCTCTTATTTTGCTTGGCTACTAGACCTTTAAGACTCTAGATGGATGGATGGATCAAATTTCAGAAAAACCGGTACAAATATCACCTAGTATTGCTTGATACTCATTCACAACTCTGAACCACAGATAACATATACTGAACGATTCTACTTCGGCAACGATTCGGTAACGTTAGCGATACATTCGCTCAGATCTGTTAGCGCGATACGGATTTGCACATCAACCGAACCAAAAACGAATCGTAAACGAAACGTAATCGTTCGAACGTTTGAGCCGTTGTAAATAGCGCGATCGGACCCCTGGTGATATATCGCCAACATTTATCACAAAAAATATTTTTACGCTAAACTTATTTTGCAAGTTATTTTCGTATAGTGACCGGCCAGTTCTGCATACCAATATGCTAGCTAATATTGCAAAGTAAAACAAACACATACATGTAGGCGGCCTTATTCGATCTAAACAAAGGTCGTTCCGCCACGTTTGACAAGTTTTGAGGGTTATTCCAGATAGATCTATATAGTGCTATTAGTGACAGGTTACCAGCCCATCGCCTAAATTACAATACTGAAACCCTCAAATCCCTTAGCTGAATTTTACAGCATGCCCGGGAGGAGATGCAGCTGGCACATTCTATGTTTTTCTATCACTCCCAGTCCAGCATGGAAGTAACCTAAATACAATTATGTATATAAGTTTAAATTGGGGCCGTAAATTCAGGCGTAAATCAAATCTATGTTTTTATACACTAAACTAGGAGGTAGGTAAACGCTTCCTAAGACTTTATACGTACTTGAGAAAGAGACCTGCTTTAAACATTTCAAAAAGGAATTTGGAAAAGAACCCGAAAAAAATCAAAAGCCTCTTCAAATAAATCCACATCGCTAAACCTGAAATGCACTTCGACAGCCCACTCGTCCGTAAAATGCTGAACACGTGAAAATTGTTATATAAACCTACGTACCAACCAAAAGGCTTAGTTTGAATATAACATTGAGGGGGAAAAATACTCGGTCGACAGCCCTAAGCTGCTTTACATGCAAAATACCGACCGACAGCTACGCATACTACATACCAACGATTTCAGTTTTAGCGCGCGTTCACACGTAGGCTTGCATTTTCCGTCAATACCGCGTATATGAAGCGTTCTCTTCAGGAGCCTTAACAAGTTCAAAATTGATAACATGTTACATGGAATTTAAAAAAGTATCAAGAAGTTTTATGTGCATGTCAGTAGACCGCGAAAATAGTGTAGGTACTAGGTAGACTACTCTATCCTGACTAAAATCTCTCGCGCGATTCGTACTTATATCGCGGACACGTAGGACGCTACTTTGTTGAAGAGTTTGGTCTAACCTAACCTTACCCGACGCTTTCATATGAATGCGACTTTATTCTGTGGCTGCGATGGAAAAATTGAGAAGAAAATCGGTAAAAAGTTACGGTATCGATGGTAGAGCCTCATAACCTTAAAGTTAGCGTACAGTTCCTTTTTGATGGAATGGTTTTGCTCGAAATACTTAGCTCATTCCCATAGGGAAAAAATATTCTGCTGCAGGAACCATACTGGACTGGGAGTGATAGAAAAACAGAATGTACCAGCTGCATCTCCTCCCGGGCATGCTGTAAAAACCAGCTAAGGGATTCGAGGGTTTCAGTATAATGTAATTCAGGCGATGCGCTCACAACCTGTCACTACATACCTATAAAGATCTATCCTAATCAACCCTCATAACTTGTCAGATGTGACAGAACGACCTTTGTTTGGGTCGTTTACACTCTGCCCACCCCATTAGGGATACAGGGACATAATTAAAGGTGCTCTATATGTACCTATCTCTTGCTGAAAAGCTAAGGCTTGAATAGATGACTGAAAATGCGGTAGGTATTATAATTAGAATCTCTACCGCTTACAATAAGGCCTGAACTAACCCAACGCCTCTTCATATTCAAAGACGAACTTTGTTCATAACACCGTAAACCTGCCCGCTTCATTTATACAGGGTGTTAGAGTAGTGAGAGTAATTACATTTCATTAAAAAAAAAGACTTCGATACAAACTTCCAAATAAAATAAAAACTACTTAGGTGTTCAAAAAGGGCAATTCACTGAATCAAATACAAATTCACAAAATCTTGACTCAAATTGTCACCTGTAATTTTCTAACATGAGAGAACAGAAAGAGACGGCAATAATTTTAGTTAACATTTAGTTAAGTCGGGTTTTCACCTAATCGATAAGAATTTCTGTGTTTTAATGAGAAATTTATTTTGTTAAAGCTCTTTTGTTATAAATACCTGTGTATCTGTAATTTTAAAAATTGTTTGGTAGCTAAGTACTATGCACACTAGAATTTGTGGTTTCAAGGAATATAGTACCTATTGTTCCCACTAGTAACACCCTGTATTCTCAGCTCCATCATAAAAGGAGATATAAGCGGCTATGCGTCGTGATATTAGAACTTTTCAAAGACTCACTACAGACATAGACCCTACAATAGTAATAATTTTACTTATTTATTGTTGACAGTCCTAAATATTTTTGAAAGTAGCTGCATCCGCAATCCTATTAATGAACTATTAAAAAATAATGAACCCCCATGAAAAGGAATTATAGAAACGTAGTTTAATGCTAGTTAAAACACGCGATCAAAAATTTGTCGCGTAATCATGAGATTTTAATTTTGTACATTAACTACTGCATTGCGTCTAAGCTTGTGACTGGCATATTTAACGAAAGTAGAAAGCTGTGAATGTCGAACCCGCAATAATTAAAACAGGGCCATTTCAAGGCACAACATTTTCTCAGATAGAATGTGACTGCTTCTCAAAGGGCTATAAAATTCAGGAAAGGGATTCTAGGGCTACAGTGAATTGTAGTTTAAACGATGGGTTGACAACCTGTCACTATAGCAAATACACAGTCAGTTCTTTCTAAAATTACCCTAAAACTTGTTAGGCGTGGCGTCAACACCATTTTATGAATCGTTGACGCTCTTCTAACGCCGTTAGGGATACAGGCGTGACTTTTTGTTTCAAGCAAAGTCTCATTAATTTTCTGTCTGTGGAAGTCTTCCATCAGAGAGCTTCTATACTCTCGGCTACCGCTTTGCGTGAATGCCAAAGGACTTTGAGCGGTGGCTTTAGAAAACGGATGCCTGCGGTCGCTACCAAAGGATTTTCAAATGAAATAATTTTGTGTCAGTGATATTTTATCTGTGGTTATGTTGGTACCACTATTTTGTTTGTAGCCAAAGGTAAACCTATGTTCCTATTCATCAAAGTTAGGAAATACATATTTCGGTAAACTACTTTTAGAAACAATAGTACAGTATTTTATATGCCTAGTTAAATAAATATAAATTTATAGTAATATGCAGCGCAGAGCAGCTATCCATAATTAAAGCTGAAAAATAATAATAAAACAGATAAAATTATACAAACCTTCATACACTACAATCTACATCTTATTGCTATACTACCACCTTAAATGTTAACACCAATCATGCATAGGAATGAAATGTTAGAAGAAAAAGAAGTATAGAACAAGAAGGGAAGCTAGACATCAGATCTTTTGGTTTGGTTCCCTTGAAAATCTTTCCAAAGTAAAAAATACAACAAAAAATTTTTTTTTGTACACTTTGGAAAACTTTTCTCATTTCACAAGTATAAAAAGAAACAAACCCAATAAACGCCGATGGTGTACAAAGTTACAAAGAAAAAGTAGAGAATGACAGAAGCGACACATAACATGGCTGTCTCAATTGCCACTTACGGGGATAGAGGCTGGTTTGTTGACAACCACAATGTCCTCGTCGATATGTACGAGGGTGATCGGTTGACTGGTGACCGGTACTTCGTGCCTGCAACGATACACACGTCAGCCTCTCGAGCTTGTAGGTAGAAAACCCTGAGCAGAACCGTCGCTTCTGTGTAATAATCTTTGACGTATAACATGACACACAATGTTACATTTTGTTAATGGGACGTAATGCTCAGAGTTCGCAAAGTTTCGGGTTCTCGTGAATGATATACAGATTAGACGAGAGTAAAACAACAAATGAACATGCGTGTTGTGTTGGTAAGTAGATAGATACTTATATGGAAACGTCACATCGATTCAAACTTTTAATAATCTGCTATTTTGTCAAAGATTATTTTAGTAGAAGTGCATACGCATGCTAATTCGGTGCTTTATATTTTGGAAGGATATTTCATGTTATGTAATTATTATTAAAAATCTATATACATAGATCTTACAAGCTGTTTCATGTTGCTGACCTCACTTTTCCAACTGAATAATATGTATACTAAAATGTGTTAACATAAGATATAAAAAAAATACTTTAGGTTAATATTGTAATGTACACAAGTCCTAAATACATTATTGCCACACCAACGAATGTCATAGAAGAGGAAATGCGAAGAAGAAGAGACATTGTTAGAAGTATGTACAAAAAAGTAACAATTTTTAAGTATTGTGTAAAGTATCGATATGTTTAATGTAAAGTGTATCGTTCTGTTGTACTTATCAATAGAAAAGTCTTAAGTGAAGATAAATCTGACAACTTAAAAGTGCTGTATCTATAAATGTCTCATTTAGCATTTCTATCTACATTAAGCATATCAAATAGGGTTACCTATGGACGACGTTAGCGAGTAAGTCGTTGTGTTTTAGTCTATAGTCAGGGTCGACTCTTTCGTAGTTGACTGTCAAGGTGCCAGCCCTGATGCAGCGCTCGTACTCCGCGGCTGGGTGAGCCCTGAACTCTCTCGCGAAGACGTCCAGGATCTTTTCGCCGACCCACCGCCCCTTAGTGAAGGTCGTGAATGTGAAGTAGTAGGGATATACCTTTCTGAGACCTGTTGAAAGAAAGAATAGGTAAAACAACCAGAAAATTCAACGTTTTAGCCAGGTTTATGACTAATTTTAAATGTAGAAGAACGGGTAGCAATGAAACATCTTACAACCAAAAAAGGGAAAGCTCCATGTCATTGAACGTTCTACGTCTGTGATTTAAAAATGTCTATGATCATAGGTGTTTATACCTACTCCACAAAACGTTACATCGAGTTTAGTTTAAAGAAAAACATAAGTACGTACGTTAAGTAAAAATTCCTGTCAATTACCAAAAACGACTCTGCATAAATTGTCTAAAGAACTTAAACCAAGATACCTGTATTCGGCATTGCAGACAATGTGCCGCAGTGTTCACGACTATAAAAAACAAGTAACAAAACAAGTCCAAATAATGCAGAAAATATAATTTAATAAAGCTCATAAAACCCAACTGCGTAGAAATTGAACTTTATATCTACTTAAAATTGCTATAGATCCTAAACGGTAATTCCACAGGGTCATTTAAAGCGGGAAATTATGTAAGAAAGAAACGAAAACTGATTTTTAAATACTTAATCAATTATTCATTTTCTTTTCATTTTTAAATAGGCTGACAGTTGACACAATTCATTTTGATCACCATTATGTCTTTAGTGACACTCGCCAGGTTAAGACAAGTCGTAATTGATTTAGGAAGCATTTAAATCCTTCCACGCTTTTGATCTCTATAGTGCCACCGAGAAACAAATATACGTAAATAAACACATCTCTTCTTTGCTTCTCACAGTCGGGTAACAAGTAAACAAAACAAGGCCAAAGCAAATAATGCAGAAAAAGGAACATATTTGGCCGGGGTCCCGTGATGTGACAAATGATGCTAAATGAAACGTGTACTACACAGCCAAGTCGGTTTATTTTTTCCCATAAATATTCACTTATTTCTTGGTGAAGCTAAGCCTAGTTATGAGAATTTGCTGCAGAATTTTTTCGCCGCCATAACTTTTCATTTGCATGACAGTTATTTCAATGGGGATGCCAATTTGCTAGATTTCTTGTACATTTTTTAGTTTAACTTATCTGTTGGTCTTATTTAAGCTTTTGTTATGATTATGACTGTGGATGTCTACTTTGAATGCAAATATCTTAAAACAAGAAACATTAAATAACTTAGTTCTAATAAAAGTTTCGACGCGACTTCGAAGTTCAAAAGTTGGTTCCTCTTACACTATGTATGGATATTATAAATAAATAATTGGCTACTTTCCAACTAGTCAAATCAGCAACTTTTTATGAAATTAATGTCAAAAACGCTTTTTTGTATGAAAATAGTAAATTATGACGTCACATTTTAGTAAATATTGACTAATCAAATCAATAACTTATATACTTTTGATTCGATTGTTAAAATCGAAATGTGCATTTTTTTTTAAATGATGAATGAAATCCACAATATTTTTAGCCATCAGTTTTAAGTATAAACGTTTTGAATTTTTTAAGCTACCCAGTCAAGTACCCAATTGAGACTCCTAAGTGAATCAATCAGCTGATTTAACATTTTGTATGCAAACATTAGGTATATGATTCTTTTTGTCTGACGTGGCGAAAATGCCCTTTTATGTTTCATTAACGTCCTGCCTAAGGGATACAAGCGTGACATTACATACATAATGACATACATAACAGGTCACGATATCTACATAAAATATCTACGAGCACTTAGCAACTCATACCAACTTTATTCCATTACCAAGATTGCTAGACACTATGTTTTCAATAAGCTACTTTGTCAGGGTTAATTTAAAACCCATTATCGACTGATATGATCCTCAATGATCGCATCGGTTATTGGTGTTGCTTGGGTTTAATTTACTTGAAAACCTTTTAACAATTTGTCTGCATTAGGTTTAAAAAAATACTGACCAAACTTAAACAACTGAACAACTTTTAAAAGCTTAGTCAAATAAAAAAAAATACTTCCCATAAAAAAGTAGGTACGATGAAATTGTAAAAAACTTGATTATAGACTATGAACAATTTTGTACATCACATAACCCTACAGAATTTTTACAATATTTAATATTACATAACATTTAAATCTATCGATCTCAAAGAAAATCCGCCCTAAGCCGATTGCGAAGATATCTCAGAATTTTCATTTGGCCAAAAATAATTCCAAACTTTCTGGAGATAAAAAAAATAATGGATTCAATCAGGATTAACGTCGCCGGTGGAATTTTCTTTTTCAATCACATTGACCCTATAAATAATCCTTTTGATTTCCTCCGACAGGTTAGTACTTACTCTTATTAGATTACTGCCTCCGTGGTCTAGCGGTCTGAGCCATGGGCTCACGACCCGGAGGTCCTGGGTTCGATTCCCGGTGGGGGACAATCACTTTGTGTTGTTGTTACTAGTTTGGTTAGGACATTGCAGGCTGATCACCTGATTGTCCGAAAAGTAAGATGATCTATGCTGTCGGATGGGCATGTAAATAGTCGGTCCTGCGCCTGATTTCTCTCTGGTCGTGTCAGTTAGTCTGTCCCATCAGAATAAGAGATTGAAGGAATAGAGAGTGCACTCGTGTGTTGCGCAAACACTTCGGCACTTAAAATTAGTCCTGCGCAGTTGGCTGATCTCTGGGAGATTGGCCGCCGTCACCGAAAATCAGTTGGGAGGACTATTTTTTTTTTATTAGATTACGTCGGTGCTATAACTTTGATGTTACTATTCCTTCCAATATCTTGGACCCCTTTTTGGGG
Source organism: Scrobipalpa atriplicella (assembly GCA_029255725.1). Taxonomy (NCBI): domain Eukaryota; kingdom Metazoa; phylum Arthropoda; class Insecta; order Lepidoptera; family Gelechiidae; genus Scrobipalpa; species Scrobipalpa atriplicella. The sequence goes on along the minus strand of JARACY010004214.1, from coordinate 5,490 downwards.
GTTTAATATGTGCGTTTCCATTTATTTCAATAGTACTGCCTATTCAGTTGAGGTCTTTCGGGCTTATCAGCGTTTAAAGAATTTCTTTCAGTGATACGTTTGGGGAAAATTTATCAAAAAACCAAAAATGAAATTTTTCTCGTCAAATATATTATTAAACGCAAAATTATTACCGTTAAATAAATTTAAAGGCCTTGTTTAGTCAATGAAGCTGAACAACTGTCTAGTATATTGAACATACTTAGGTGGAAAAATGAAATTAATATTTGTATGGGAAGTCCAAATTTTTAATATTTCAACTTATATTCCATAGATAAAGTTGTTCAGTTTCATGGTGTAATCAAGCCCTTAAACAATAAAATAACTTTTATTATAAATTCACCTCATAATTCAATGATTTAACAGACACACGGAATGAGAAACTCTCCGGAATCCCAATACTAACTTGTAAAATTAAATTTGCCCAAATTGTAGTTAGCTTAGTAAGTTAAACCAAGTTTGGGAGCCTTCGAGTGGTCCTATCAGTTTTATTTCAGTCTAAAGTAGGTAGAATGAAGAGAGCTGCAATGTCAGTTTGAGTTTGTTTAATAAGCCAACTTTTGGGTAAAATTACTGCAGATTTGTAAAATTTTAAATAAAGTAAGGCAATAATCTTTAAATTAACCCAAAAAAACAGTTTTTGCCCAACTTCTACCTTAGCCGAAATACTATTGCCCCGACTTATACATATCATGTCAGAGTTCATTGGCGGCGACTTGACAATTGGTTCTGGTTTCCCTTCTGGTTTGCGGAGGTCAGATGGCAGTCGCTCTATGTAAATTCCATAGTATCCTAGAGATGATTATGACTGTGCTATTGTATTGTATAGTATTGTAAACTCACCATTTTCAATATAGTAGGATGTCTCGTTATACCTGTCGTCTGTGAAACCTGGCCTCTTCGCTTTCAGAGCTTTAGTTTCTAGCTTTGCCTGAAACAATGAAAGAGTATGTGAAAATCTGATACCTATTGTCTTTGAGTCCTTCTACCTACTTATTTGTATTCTCAAACATGTATTGCCGTAATGGCAAAGCAATTTATTTGCCTGAATTATTTTTGTAATAATTTGACATTCAAAATGAATAAGAATAATTTCAATAATAAAATTTATTAGCTTTACACTACCTAGTTTATGCTAAGTACTACTGTTTATTTTAAAAGTAATTTATCTTGTTCTTAAACATAATTCACGAAAGACGTTGAACTAGCTTTGAGCAATCAGCTGATTCAAAATAGAAGCTCCGACTATTCCGCATTCTGAAAGTCTACCTGCGCATCATCCATCAAAAATCCTGAACTCAATTTGGGAACGACATGAAAAATTTGCATGTGACTAGCGCTGGCTAAAATATTCTATCGCATCACAAATTTTTGTTCGTATGTGGTCGTCTACAGCTCGTGTGGTTCTTTATATAGGGTAAGTTGTTCAGTTTTATGGTCTAAACAAGCCCTAAAATTTTATTGGTATCTGAAAAAAATCTCGACCAGTTATTGTATACTGTGGTTATACTTTTATTCGAAGATAAAATACGTAGAAGTAACGAGCTTTAATAAAGTCAATAAACAATAATTATTGTGAAGTTATTACTGCTTCTTGTTAACAACGCTAAAAATACGGCACTACTGAAAATAATTTTCAGTCGTGTTTTTTATGAAATACATAATTCCAATAAAAAATTGAAAATAAATTCGGCAAAAAATACCTCATACCAAATCGAAGGAATATTAAACGAAGAGCCATCGAGAAAAAGTGTTTCGCAATTTCGTATCTACAGGGTGTCCGTCAGACGTGCGGTGCGGCGAAATGAGAAAAGTTTTTTAAAAGCGAAACAATCTACAAGCGGCCGACAACAAGCTTTTTGTTGCAATGGCCGCCGTCTGCTCCGTGTGGATATAACTTTCAAGCCAATGGAATTAAAAATGTTTCCGTTTTGATGGCTAACGCTGGCAACACTTAAGCGTGGGCGAGATTTGAAGAGTGTTTTTGTAATCGATTTCTGATCGGTAAGCTTATTTTTCAATTTTGTTTTTAAGATCATTTTGAAGAGACAGCAGCAAGATGCAGTAGTTAACACGTTGTTCATGGGAACTGCACTAAAGTGAATCTAAGTATAATGAAGATGTAGATACTACGCCTTTTTACTATCAACTTCTCAAATAAATACAACGAAGGAAGCAAAATAAATATATGAACTTAAAACTGATAGGTATGTGTGGGTATAAAAGTTGATCCACCAACCCCGACACAAACGAAATACAAAAGCCTTCAGCCTGCATTAACATTCATAAATATTATTTTGTGCCCACTGAAAAACACTTCACCCCAATTATGAAACAACAGCTGCGGATCCCACTGGACGCGATTGCAGCCCAAATACAGTGAACACTAAAAATCATTTACAAATTTAATCCATTAAACATTATAGTATCTGCGACAACGCTCTGCTGAACATTAATCCATCCGGCAACCGTCAGTGTGTAGTGCAGCCGAGTGTACCGATTGGGCGTACGGGACATTCGCACTCGACTGTACGGGACATCAGCCAAGTGGAAATTGATTGGAAAAGGACAAGATAATTTGACGCACGAACTACTTTATGTTTGTTGGTAAAGTTAAGTTGTAAGGTTTTTGGAACCCAAGAATGATTTTAAACCTTTTTTGGGTATTAATTTTTCTCTACATAGCGTATACTATAAATTTTCAGTGTTAAATTGCAGTTTGGTACACATTGACGGAAGGAACCTCATCATTAGACATCCCATAACTTAATTGGTTTTCTATTAAAACTAAAAAGGAAAACAAGTCTGTAAATTAATTTCAGGACCACTTTCCTTTTTATCATCCCAAAATATCAAATCCGGGACAGTCCCATTTGTCCCGTAAAGTTGCCAACACTAGTAGTAATACGAATTTTAATCACGACTGTCGTACCGCGCTCCATGGATTTCATTGTGGACATTGTGATGAGCAAAACTGGAATATTATACATCGATCCATGTCCTGGTTTCCTTTATTGTTTATTCATTTATTGCTTAATGCACTGCTGAAAAGTAATAACTGGAGCTTACAGTTGTGAAACGATTGATTGACTTTTATTTAACCGAATTTCGAGGAGGTATAACCTAGGAAATTGTGTTCTGTCGGTGTGTAGGAATCTCAGTGCCTTGAGTTGAGACTTATTGAAGCTTTTACCATCAAGCATAACATTACTTTAACTCCCGCTCACGTGAAGTGTATCAATGTTTTACAAAATGACATTAAACTGGCCGGTTTTGTTCAAATATATTTTAAGGATGAAAAATGTTATACAACTTTTTTTCACTTCAACTTACAACTTATACAAATTTGTTTCACTTCTCTACACAATCTCTTAGGGGGGCGTTCGAGTTGTCCCTTCTTGTCTACCTGAGTATTCAATATTATCTTTGAGAGCAAACTCCCAAACTTGGTTACAACTTCTGATGTGCCGACCTGAAGGCAACGTCAAGTTGATTTATATACTTTGGGAATCCGATTGCTTTTATATGTTTAGACAGGAGAAAAGGTAAAAGCTGTAAAGAGTTTGCAGCTTTTCATGTGAGCTTAGGGTGAGTGAGAGAGGCATTTTGTTGTATAAACTATTTTCCTTACGTCTCAGAATGTCCCTATCGCAAAATGTCCCTTGCTCGAAAAATATCCCTTTAATGCCCCTTTCTCATAATGTTCTTTCGCATAGCGTCCCTTTTCGCAAAATATTCCTTTTCGAAAATGTACTTTTTAGATAGTTTAAGTATTAAAAAGCAAATAGTGGGCCTACTAAAAAAACTTTAGAGCATTTAGCGAAAGGGACATTTTGCGATAATACCAATTTTTTTTACAATAATTAATATAAACGTCATTTTTATACAGTCTCTGGATCGAAGTTCTATGTCTCAGATCGCTAGACCACAAATACAGACATTAGGCAAGTGTAATGTAACGTTATATAACTTGGGACATACGATTCAGTGGACGGTTCACCACTATTAACTATTTACGAGAGATTCAAGGAACAAAGATGGCGTCGAAAGATATTGGAGTGAGCATACCTTTGGTTGCCTTCTATTTTCGGACCAATAACGTTTTAGGGATTTCTAGAGATAGCATATTTTTATTTTCTATATACGGGTAGGTATGTCCATGGAATCCCGAAACAGAGAATTCTATTGAGTCAAATATTTAGTAGGTTCAACAATATGAAAAAGAGCGTAATATAAACACGATGTATTATTTAGATTCCTGATGTAGGTATTTATTAACGACTTATGTCCAAAATACCTATACTTAAATGCAACACAAAAAACTACGTATTTGCTAAAAAAAGATCTTTTAACTCCGGAAATATCCCTTCACAGACATAAATTACCTACCTACATACTACTGGATTCACTATCAATAGGTACCAGAGCAAATATTTAATTTCCTCCCTAGGGAGCAAAGCTGGTCTTATTTGTAGTCTACTCCTTATGTGAAATACCAACAGATTTCCACGCGAGCGGCGGTTTCCTTGCACAACTATTCAGTAAGGATAAATAGTTTAAATTACGTACTGTAGTAGTTGGTTGGTTCTACAACCACTACCGAGTAATAGGAAAATACGTTTGACTGGAAATTGGAGAGCAAGTTATATTAGATTGTAGTTTGGTAGAGGAAAAGTTTAGTTAGGAAAGGATAACGAATAAATTTTACATAAGTATTTTATAGAAAAAAACTGGAGATTATTCAAATAATATCACCATTATTTAAAAAAAATTTTCTTTCTTCAATTGTATTCGGAACTAATTGTGTCAAATTATGTTAAATCAATTGATTGCAGCACAGATACATTAAATACTTGTATTAAATACTAATTTTAGTAGGTTTATAGGTTTTAGAAAGACCATGGCCTGCGAGCACACGATATCTACTTCATTTCATTGCATAAATAATAAGTACTTTATTGCACGCCAGAGGTAAATATAGCGGAAGTTAAAAACAATGATAAAACGTTTGCCCTTTCCAAGTAAATCTTAGATTAACCTAATAATCTTACAAGAGAAGAAACGCCAAGCCTAATCCGAGTTACAAAGGAGAAAAGCGCTTTTTATTTTTATCCCCCAAAAACGTCCTCTAATGACATCCCAGACTTATTTAGGGAACTCTTTTATAACCTCCAACTCCATAACTTCAGGATTCTCTTGCCGCTTGTCGCAGTGAAAAGATATTTGACGATGTTAAAAAAAAATTTTTTTTGGATGAAAATTTAAATTATTTTATCATAATCTTAACATAATAAACTAAAATACAACCGACAAGAAAAATAGAGTGCAATCGCTTGGCGTCATAATTATGTCAAATAAAAAACATAGTATGTACCTAGGTAAGTATCAGGAAGAAAAAGAAAACTATAAACGATACTTGAAAATAAAACAGAATTTTATGACATTTTTAAA
>JARACY010004213.1:0-28145 GCA_029255725.1 Scrobipalpa atriplicella | reverse complement strand
ACGGCAGCAGCAACAATATTGAAAACGATTCGAAAATAATTGATAGCTCGTTCGGAACCATTCCCATTTAAAATTTGATTCAGATTCGCTCGATTCGGAGTGACCGTTCGAAAAGCGAATCAAGATAATAAAGCCAGACACAGATTGAACATTCACTGCCGAAAAGAAAAAATAAACGTTTTTTTTTCTAATTGTTGCACTAGTCTTCCCTTATGCCAGAGTCAAGTAATTTCATTTAGAACCCAAAGACGATCGATCAGTTTAAATATTACATGTTTCTATACGGGGAGTAAAAAAATTGCTGAACTAACTTTAGGGTGTGGACCGTACCCATGAAACTGAACAACTTTCCCAAAGTAACATAGTCGTAACTGTTTCTTCTTCATTATAATCATCTAAATGACCATTATACGCACCCACATCGGCCAGAAACATAAATGACGTAGGTAAAATAATTTTAAAAGCAAGAAAAACGTGTACGCTCAAGTCATCAAGCGAAGTGGAAACCGCAACATCCTCAACGGATGCCTCACCTCTGGAAACCAAGCTTGGCTTATATTAATTTCACCCAGTCATATCCATATATGTATATAGAGGCAGTTTTTAGAAATCTGTAAGATTCTTATCGAAACAACTATTTATAGTCGTGTTGTGTGCTGTATCAAACAATTTCTAAGATTATATGCCAAAGAAATTAATGTTGGTTTGGTAAGATATAACTTTCGCGTGGTATTACTTATATCTTAAAATGGTCTAAACTGTAACGATGAGGAATATGTTTTTGTTTAGAAAGCAAGTATATTTTTAGCAGAATATCTGACCGGTAACGAATTGTTTACATAGTTCAACGAAAACACTCTTCTAAATTTACCGCCAAAACAAAAATAACCTCAACCTACGAGGCGGGGGCGGCCATTTTTGAAACCACAGAGTATAATAACTGTGGGGGAGGTACAGACTATTAAAAATGGGATACTATTCCCAGTGCGTACAGATGTCGGTTACCCACGGAGCTCGGTACCTACCTATAAGATTATTTATTGTCACGGCTTATGTGGTCCCCATTTCAACATAGTTCGTTTCAAAATAGGGTGAAACCAAGTGTTTCTTAAAATTTGAATCTTTGATCTTAGAGCGTCGTCTTTGTAAAGTGTGGACAAGCTGTATAGTACATACATAGACATACATACAATCACGCCCCTATCCCTAATGGGGTAGGCAGAGCGTCAACGACCCAAACAAAGGTCGTTCCGCCACCTCTGACAAGTTTTGAGGGTTGTTTAAGATAAATATGTAGGTATATTGCTGTTGTCAGCAAATACTGAAACCCTCGAATCCCTTAGCTGGTTTTTACAGCATGCCCGGGAGGAGATGCAGTTGGCACTTCTATGTTTTTCTATCGCTCCCAGTCCAGCATGGAAACAGTGTAGGTAGGTACAGAGTAGTAACCGTTCGCGAAATGATCAAAGTCGTACAATGACTACAACGTTTCCTAGCAGTTGGTCCAAACTACTAAAAAATATATATTGGTCGTTAAGCCAGGTCATAGACCATTAAGCGGCGTAATAACTCTGTCATCTTAGCCTGACTAAGGTACCTGACACCACGATAATATTGCGAACTTTTTTGTCGCAAGCAAAGACCTCATGACCATTAGCCTATTACTTCCAAAGTATCGCTGGACGGTTGGCTCGGCGGCGTTTCACAGGATGAGCTGACAGGAAGTCGACATTATCACTTGCCAGTTCAACGGTTTTAGAATAGGTATGTGAACGGAACTACATATTAACTAATATCAAACATACCGCGGAAGCCTGACTGTTGAACTTCATTAAAGAAAAAGTTATATTTGAATATGGAAAATCTTTATTTTGGAAAATGGAAGGTCAGAATATCACAATTTTTTCTTGAGAGTGTCATAATCGACGACTAAGATTAATATAACAACTGAAAAAACTGAATACATTAATTTTACTGCGCCTGATAAGATAAGCGCGATGAGTATGGCAAATGACTCGATTTGAAGGCAGACTTTTTCTTGTCGTGTGGGTTACGAGTCGATAGACCCGATGAACCCAGGTGTCAGAGTTTAATAAACCGGAAATAAGAATATACCCGGCATAAATAATAGCACGTCTAATTGGCAAATGACATGGTTTGTGTAACGACCACTATCGAAGGCAGCGACCGATTCCGACGGCTTGAAGTGTCCTCCGAAGCAAGGATCTTTCTTCTACCAGACAATCAGGTGATTCAGCCTGCATTGTCTTAACCATACTTGACAAATATCAAATATCAACTTTGTGCTGCCCCCCAGGGAATCGAACCCAGGACCTCCGGATCGGGAGCCTTACAGTGGACCAACAGTGGAAACTGTATCCTGTTCTGAGACTAGATTCAGATCTGATCTGTTTGTCTATTCAATCTACAGATGCACTGAAGTTTATAAAACTAAGCGTCCTTTCTCTTTCGCTCACACGGCTTCACGCTCGAAGGCGTCAGTGCATCGCATCGTCACGCTTCGTAGTTTTTTAGACCGTAAGTGTATTGTAGCGCAATATAACCCTTCTAGAAACATGTAATATTTAAACTGATCGATCGTCTTTGGGTTCTAAATGAAATTACTTGACTCTGGCATAAGGGAAGACTAGTGCAACAATTAGAAAAAAAAACGTTTATTTTTTCTTTTCGGCCAGTGAATGTTCAATCTGTGTCTGTGGCTTTATTATCTTGATTCGCTTTTCGAACGGTCACTCCGAATCGAGCGAATCTGAATCAAATTTTTAAATGGGAATGGTTCCGAACGAGCTATCAATTATTTTCGAATCGTTTTCAATATTGTTGCTGGCTGGTCACGGATTTTGAATGGAGGTCTATGACCGCGTTCTGCCGGCGATGGTACTTATTATAGCGTTACGTCTTTTGCCTCGCTTTTTATTAAAAACGTGAATCTGCAAAACTCTGGCTGCATCGGTTATATTTCCTTTGCCTGCAACTTACTAGTTTAGTACTTATTACCTCCATTTTTTATTTTATTTTATTTTATTTGGGAAGCTTACAGCCTATTTTACAATATGACTTAAATAATAAGTATGTATATGCCAATTACAAGCTACCACAATTAGACAGAAAACATTTAAGACTCCAAATAACAGTGAACTAACAGTGAACAGAGTTCCATGAGTTTATCCTATTAAAAACTTACAAAGACATTTATCTAAACGCCTATTCCAAAGAATACAAAGTTATTTTGAACACGTGTCGCCGTTTGCACCACAAAATATCCCCCGCGTAATCTAAATTAAAAGACAGAGGGGTGATCGCCACCCCAAAAGTAGACGAGTTCACTCCCTCGAGGGTAAATACGATTTTCTTCTAATACGGGGCCAGATGTCGTCCAATTCGCGCCATTTCGCGCCAGAACGCGTTTTGAGGTTATGCGCGTTTATTGAATTATTTTGGTCCTTCGTGATGATAGGGAAATTTTAGTGGGCAGAGTTTAAAGTATTTACATTTTATAATACTACTTACAAAAGCATTGAAATTGAAGTCTTATGTATGACACCTGCATTTCCAAAAGTAGGTAAGTAGGTAGGTAACCTAACCTAACACTTGCAAAATGTTAGGTACCTACTTATCTACATTTTGTTAAATCTTTGAAAATAGACGTTTAATGACAAGACAGACTACTAAATCTTTTGCGAAGCGTGCGTTTCTTGATGTTGATTATGTCTAACTACGACCACGCTTTCAATGATCGTGGCAAAAAAAGGAACTTGTGCCACATCCATCTTGAATTTTGACAGTTCTTCCTGTACTGCAGCGCCACCACCCACGTTCATTTGATGTCTAGACGTATGATGCGTTGTGATGACGTGTCACAACATCCTGGTGATGTCATTTACTAGCCACTACCGATTGTTAGGTTGTACGTCAACGCGCATGTGTATTTACAGGCGGAAAAGCGTAATTGACTGAATGAAGGATATCGTTTCGATCGCGGTCATGGATTCGATTGATACACATTCCAAAGTGGGTAGTTGAAATTGCAATAACAATTATCTAAAACTATTAACTTCGAAAAAGATTCATTTTCAGTTAATATCTTTGGAATAAATTAATCTAAACTTATAAAATCGTTTGTCCTCCTTACTGACTGACTGACTGACTGACTGACTGACTGATTCATCAACGCAGAGCCTAAACTACTAAAGCTTGAATCGTTAAACTTAGAGAGCAAGTTCCTCTTATAACGTAACCTCCCACTAAGAAAGGATTTCCGGATTTTCCCTCCCTAAACGGGTAAAAAGGGGGGTTGAAGTTTGTATGGAAGTCCGTCAATTTTGAAGGTAGGATCTTCAAATTTTGTATTTAGGCTAATGATTAAAAACTAATTTATACGTGTTTCAGCATTTTTGTATTTTTCACCCCTAAGAGGGTTAAATAGGGGATGGAAGTTTGTATGGAAATTCCGTCAATTTTGATGGCAGGATCTTCCTATTTTGTTTTTGGGCTAAAGATTAAAAAATAATGAACACGTGTTTCAGCGTTTTTGTATTTTCCACCCCTAAGGGGGTTAAATAGGGAATGGAAATTTGTATTGAAATTCCGTCAATTTTAAAGGTAGGAACAGCGCGGGAACTCAATCCCACGGGAAAACTCTTAGCTGTGGGTGAAACCGCGGGGCGGAAAGCTAGTTTGGTATAAAAATACTTAGATCGGCGGCCATTTTGAATAAACAATTAGCGTTGCAAAAATAAAACAAAGATGGCGCCTATTTGCGATGCAACACTCGGTCTGCCACTGCCAAAATAAAAAGAAGTTCTGCGAAACGCACTCGGCGAAATGTCAGTGCTTACGTCACATCAGTTCCTGGTGCAACTAATGTCTAAAATAGTGTCCAACTATAGCACTGACGTCATTGCTGAGCTAGATCTGATCAGAAATAGGGTGACAAAAATTGTGCAACGCGACTACAACAGATGCGGTCGTTGACCCCGTATTTACAACTGTCTTACCATTGGTGAATATTATTTCTATCATAATACCACGGTAGACTACCAAGGTAGACTAGCATAAGAACTATTTTTAAATCGAGTTCACCATGGAATTACGGTTCAATCGCTCCATAATTATTTCATAAGCCACTGAACACCCCTTGACGTTATACTTTTTGAAAAAGGAACTTCAGATGCGCACGAGCGCTGGAGCGCATCTCCTTAGCTCTGATTGGTCAGCTCTCGACCAATAGCAATCGAGATAGTGTTTTGATTGTTAGCACCCTCTGTTTACACTAGCTTATTTTAAAACTAGAATAATCGTTATTATGTAAAATCTTTCTAAAACTACGAAACATGGTCAATATAAATGGTCAATAAATATTATACCTACTTATACACAAGTATTATAAGTACTAAAAACAAGCATAATATCTATTCTTTACCGTTGTAACAAAAAAGAATCAAAGTTTTGCACAAAACAAAGATACATAAGTACACTTTCTTTCTCATTTCCGAATCCAAAAATCGAGTTTCTCCCTCAAATCGAGATCTGCTTCCGCCGGAAGTTCTCCCCTTCACAATCCAAGATGGCTGCCACCCTCATATGTATTTTTTTTATTCTACAATGGACCACCTGGCTTTTAGACCCTAATTTTATGATTCGAGTCAGATAAAAATGTACTTGTTCTAACAGAAATAGATTTGTACACTTGTTTTTGAATAAAATTGTAATATTCATGATATTATGATATTATTACTTCCATGCTGGACTGGGAGTGATAGAAAAACATAGAATGTGCCAGCTGCATCTCCTCCCGGGCATGCTGTAAAAACCAGTTAGGCATTCGAGGGTTTCAGTGTATTGCAATTTAAGCGATGGGCTGACAACCTGTCACTATAGCAGTATACATAATCATCTCTGTAATAACCCTCAAAACTTGTCAGACGTGGCGGAACGATCTATGTTTCGGTCGTTTTTGCTCTGCCTACCCCATTAGGGATAAAGGCGTGATTTTATGTATGTATGTATAGGTATGTATGTATGATATTTGGTAGAAAAGAGCTCAAAAGAAAATGCTTATATTAATACAAAAGGAAATATGTAGGTATCGTTACACACATAACATAAGCACGTAAGTAAGATCCATCTTCATTCAACTAAATGGTTTTCTCTCAAGAATGCCAAATATAAAAACTTTGTCTATCACAAAACGAACAAAATCTTAACAGGCGTGCTTTCAAAACTACATATCAACGAAGTCTTCTTTTTTTTTCGTAGCCAAATGATAAGATACGTTTAAAAAAAAAATTGTGGGACATTAGCCATTCACTCAAAATCTAGAAACTGTAAACTCTTGTGCTCCAAAATAAGTAGTGACGAAAATTAAGACTTGGCTTAAAGGACTTGAATCCAAGCCATAAAATATTTAAAAAAAATAGTCTTATTAACACTTCAAATTCCTACTCCGAGGCAAACCAAGATAAACTTTGACAAAACGGTTCATATTACATCCGAACTTCCGATTTTGTAGGAAGCGGCACGTGTTACCACAATAGAGAAAATAACCTAAAAGAGGGTGAACGGTGATGGAGGTCTAATAAAAGGCATAGGGACAAAAAACGTGTCGAGAGGGAACTTAATGCTCACTTAGTTATACATACATACATACATATAATCACGCCTTTATCCCTAATGGGGTAGGCAGAGCGTAAACAATCTAAACTAAGGTCGTTCCGCCACGTCTGACAAGTTTTGAGGGTTATTCCAGATTGATCTGTATAGGTATTGCTATAGTGACAGGTTGTCAGCCCATCGCCTAAATTACAATAGTGAAACCCTCGGATCCCTTAGCTGATTTTTACAGCATGCCCGTGAGGAGATGCAGCTGGCACATTCTATAACTGCAAAATATACATTTTTACTGTGAAAGGATAGTTTCAAAAAAAAATTATATTAGTAAGCATATATTTTTACTATCAATCATGTTTCTTCTACACCGGCCAATACCGCTCGGACCTCTCCCTACTCCCTACCGTGCCTTCTAAGACACAAAACCACACACTTCTGCTTGATACATTCGAGTTACCTACATCCTTTAGCAAAGTATTTCCACAATCAACAAAGTTTCAATTCATATCTAAACTCCCTACCGATACCGCTCGGACCTCTCCCTACTCCCTACCGTGCTTTCCGAGACACCACCTGCTTGACAGATGCTCAACGACGCAGCTTGCGATATAACAAATTATGGGGTCTGCTACGGGCAAGTGGCGTTTCTCTTTACATTATTCCTCTATGCTATGTGAATAGTTTCTTATAATAATATTGTACCTTATACATAGAAATATAGCTTTATCCCTTACGGGCATAGCATCAACTGCTCGCTTGCTAGATTGAAAGTTTTTTTTTTTCAGTGATTTTTCCTGAAGTGAAGTTCGTCTTAATTATCCTGTCTTCGTCGGAGAGATTTAATTTCTTTACTTGTACAGTCGTACAATGATTTTTTGGCGCGTGGGTGACATTGACAGCACAGATTACCTAGTATACATAACCTAACGGACATGTATACTAGGTAATCTGTGCTGTCAATGTCACCCACGCGCCAAAAAATCCTTGAACGATTGTAGTAGTGGCCATGTCCACGCGCTAACCGTATCGCACAAGTTTTATAGTACAAATTTTAATCTTAACACTTTTTAACCTGCCTGGCAACCCACCCCACCGCCACCAGCCATCTGTCAACTTCATTATTTTTAGAGCAAGCCTCTGACTATAGAAAAGTAGAGGACTCGGCATACCTACGAAAAAAACGTGCATACCTACACTGGGTCTGGCACAAAAATGGCGTCTTGAAATAGTGCTGCGCATATTATAATATCGACAGTTGTATTGTATTGCACGGTATCTACTTATACTATGTGTTACAGAATGGACAATAAAAAAGTTAAGGTGTGTTCTGTCAATGAAACTCAACAACTTTCTTCTAATTTTAGCTGCCACCTTTTTAACTCGAAGATTCTAGCGATATTTTATAGACATCTACCGACATGTTATCGATAAATTGAAAATGCGGAACCGTAACTCTATTTACTATGATGAAGCATTTTCATAAAAAAACACTGATTATTCATAGAAAAACAGTAGATAATCTCAGAAAAGTAAGTGTATGTTCATAAACTTTCCCACAAATAACAACATCTTTGAAAATAAATCAAAAAACAAGATATTTTGAATGAATTCGATTACTTACCTATGCAACGTTATTTTTGGATGTTTTTTGTTTGCTTTCATGCGACAGCCTATCACACTGCACCTTCCCATAATAAAAACTGTTTTCTTCACGTTTTCTCACTTTAACAAACACTTATTTGTCAAAAATACACTCAATTTTCATAAAAAATCAAAATCACAACAGTGGCGATGACAACTGACGTACTTGTTGTTGACGGGAACAAAACATGGCGACCGGCTTCAGTGTTGCTATTTCTGGTACTGATAAAACAACTACTGTCCTTTTTTACGTACGATTATATTCATAAGATAAAAAGTGATGGCTATATTTTTATGAGTGATGATGTTTACACCAAGTCCTCTACTTTTCTATAGTCAGAGGAGCAAGCAAAGAGCAACATTGGCTATAAGGGTTTTTTTATTTGTTATGGATAGGGCGGGACCTTAAATCTTTCTGACGAAGACAGTATAATTAAGATCGAACTTCACTTCAGGTAAGTTTGTTTGATCATCTAATTATCCTGTCTTCTTTCTTCGAGATTTAATTCCTTTACATTGCTAGTGCACGAGTCTTAATTGAAATTAACTACTTAAGCTAAGCAGCAATATATACTAAATCGGGCCCGGCAGATCGGGTAATATAATCGCTGCTTTCGACACCTTCTTTTTGTCTTATAAAAAAATAATTAATAATTGTTCTCTTTGTTACAGCACCCCGCACCTCATGCACCGGCGGCGCCCCCAACAACCTGCCCCCCCTCTCATTCCACTCAGTCCACGGAGAGAACGTCAGGGTTTCCAGGGACGGATATACTGCCAGGAGAGTCGAGTCTTTCTGCAAAGGGGTTGCTTTTAGCGCTCGGCCTGTCAGAGTCAATGAAAAGGTAAGGCTATTATCATAGTCCTCCAAACCGATTTTCGGTGACGGCGGTCAATGAAATTGGCAGAGAGAACTAGTTTTTAGTGCCCATACTATACTCTCTATTCGTTCAATCTCTTATTCTGATGTGACAGATTGACTGTCCTTAGAGTTAAAAGTCAATGGAGCTTGGACTGACCATGTTTATTTCTTCAATTGCAGGTCTGCATTCGCTTCGTCGAGATTTCCAATTCCTGGAGCGGAGTCATCCGTTTCGGCTTCACCACCCACGACCCAGCCACTCTATCCCACAGCCTGCCAAAGTACGCCTGCCCAGATTTAACCAACAAACCTGGCAACTGGGCTAAGGCTTTAGGAGAAAGATTCTGCGAGAAAGACAACATTTTACACTACTACGTGAACTCTGCAGGAGATGTGCACTTCGGAGTTAATGGCGAAGACAAAGGGCTGTTTTTCTCAGGAGTTGACACGAGGAATCCTCTATGGGCACTAGTAGATGTTTACGGAAACTGCACAGCGGTGGCTTTCGCAGATCCTAGAGCGCCGAACCAAAGAAGATCGGTCCCTAATGTGGATGAAGACAGAATCATATCGAGCATGCGATCGCTTTCCGTCGAAGAGGCTTTGCCTGCACCGAGATATCAAAACCCTTTAGTGCCTCTCTCTTTACACAGAACTAAGGGACGAAACGTGCATTTTGTGAACGACAGAGGTGTAGCAGCGAGAATCGAAGCGGAATTCTGTCAAGGATACGTGTTTACAGCGCGGCCTATGCGTCCGGGACAGACTATAGTCGTCCAGATCCTAGCCACAGAAACAGCATACGCCGGCTCTTTAGCTATCGGCTTGACCAGTTGCGACCCAGCAACCTTACGCCCTTGCGACTTGCCCGACGACGCTGAACAGTTATTAGACCGACCGGAATACTGGGTCGTCCGGCGCGATGCAGCGAACGGCTTAAGAAGAGGCGACGAGCTAGCCGTCACTTTGACATTAGACGGAGAAGTCCGCGTCAGCAGGAACGGCTCGCAACCAATGACAGTGATGCACGTGGACCATACTTTAAGACTATGGGCGTTTGTTGACATTTACGGAGCGACGCAGAAAGTGAGAATGCTGAGTTCGCAAGTGGCTGCTACTCCGCCGCAGCAGTTGAGGGTGATAGCGGGATCAGCTCAGCCGCTAGCGACGGCCGGAGGAACGGTGCTGGTGGTCAGTCTACCTCCGCAGAATAACGCCAACAATCAACAATTGACGCTGGCTAGCGCGCATTATATCGAGGTAAGCTACTTTGACATGTTTTTGAGGATTTTTTATTATGAAGTTGCATTGAATTCAGGATAAATAAAAAAAGATCCATCAAGCCTTTATCCCTTACGGGGTAGGCAGTACGTAAAAGGCGTAATAACGGACCAACTATGAGTCTAAATGCGGAAAAGGGAGCCCTTAACAATAACAATGTATGCTTAGGCCCGTATTTATAATCAGCTCTCAAGAGTGATAGCGAGTTTGAGTTCGTATCAGAAATGTCATTTCAGTACAAAACGATCTGTCAAATCCATACTTGATATTGCTCTCAATCTTGAGAACGCTTTATAAATACAAGCCTTAGTTACATACATACATATAATCACGCCTTTATCCCTAATGGGGTAGGCAGAGCAAAAACGACCTAAACAAAGGTCGTTTCGCCACGTTTGACAAGTTTTGAGGGTTATTACAGATGAGTCAGCCCATCGCCCAAATTACAATACACAGAAAAAAACCCTCGAATCCCTTGCATGCCCGGGATGAGATGCAGCTGGAACATTCTATGTTTTTCTACCACTCCCAGTCCAGCATGGAAGAATGCTTAGTTGCCTTTCTAAAACAGTGCATAACCATTTATCTGTAATTGTCCACAGCCGATCCAGACGTCATCATCCCTCTGTCTGTCGCCAGTGCAGGCCCCAGCACAATGCAACCCGCAGCCCCACAGACGTATAGAGCCAGCCACCTGCCGCCCCATAGAGCCTGCCACCTGCAGTTCCAGCCAAAACACCGCCAATGAGAACCTTCCTCTTGGGGAACCTTTACCACCGAGACACAGGTACATACAGTCACGCCTTAGGCCCTTATGGGGTAGGCACGTAGTCTCACTTTATAAAACCAGCTACCTGCTTGCAGTTCAAGCCAAGACACAGCCAATCTTATCAAGTGGGTTTTTGTACCGACGGGAAAAGACGACTTAACGTGCCCTCCGAAGCACGCAATCCTTCTTACAGACAATCAGATGATACGGGCTGCTTTATCTTAACCAAACCTGGGGAAAATTTCACAATGTGATAAATTGACAAAGTTTGTCTGGTAGAGATTGCTCTCAGCGATAAGAACGTCTTTGTGCATATTAAGTTTTGTGTATATTCTT
Organism: Scrobipalpa atriplicella; assembly: GCA_029255725.1. Classification (NCBI taxonomy): domain Eukaryota; kingdom Metazoa; phylum Arthropoda; class Insecta; order Lepidoptera; family Gelechiidae; genus Scrobipalpa; species Scrobipalpa atriplicella. The sequence continues at coordinate 16,626 of JARACY010004213.1, read as the reverse complement.
TGTTTTTTTTGCAATTCGGTATGATAACCTGTATATAAGGTACCAGTTTCTTATTTTTATCTGATTGATCATCTAATTTGAAGAATATTTTCATCATTATAAAAATAAATTGTTAAGTAATTAATTAATTATGATTTTTTAAAGCATGGCAAAAACACTAGTCCCGAGCCGAAAGGTAGCAAAACTTTTTTTGTGTAAAGCAAATTCTATTCATGCTACTTTCCGGCTCGGAATATAGTGTTTTTGCCATGCCTTTAAAAATTCATAATTAATTAATTACTCAACAATTTATTTTTATTATGATGAAAATATTCTTCAAATTAGATGAAATCTATCAGATAAAAATAAAAAACTGGTATCTTAGATACAGGTTATCATACCGAATTGTGTGCAATAAAATAAAGAGTTTTTACCCTCACCCTCTTTACTTACGATTTTTTTTCTTTATTTGACAGAACGTCCCACCAGCAAAACTTAGCCAACGTGAACAACCTACCCTCAACGAGCAACGTCCAACCGATATACCAAATGATCGGTGAAGGTTTAACCGGTACGGAGTGCACTATCTGCTACGAGAACCCGATAGACTCAGTGTTATACATGTGTGGACATATGTGTATGTGTTACCGGTGTGCCGTTCAACAGTGGAGGGGGAAGGGGGGGGGTCAGTGCCCCTTGTGTAGGGCACAGATTAAAGATGTCATCCGTACGTATAAGTCTTGATGTGTTTTGTTGTGACATTTGTTATATGTTATAGCCTGGCTCAGCTCGGTCACTAATCACTATGTCGAGGATTTTCATTCAACAAAAAAAATCTTTTCATGTTGAACAAAAATTCTCAGGTACGTGATGATATTTGACAGCTCATACAAGTAGTATGCCAAAAATGACAGTTTATGAGCTGTCAGATTTCATTTATAGTGTCTGTAGTGTCGTTTGGCTCTTATACGGTCGATTTGGCTTAACATTGAATTTAAAATGATAAAATTTTGTTTTAAATTCAGTGTGACGTTTCGAAAGTGTTGAATCTTAAAGTAATGTTGAATTTAGTCGTCTGATTTAGACTAAACTACAAAACTTGGTTTATGCGTTTTTTTTTTCTTTATAGAATAGCTTCCATCGTTTTTATACGATGATTCTGCCGAAGTCACGGTACAGAGAAAACACTGGTATTAAAAACCATTCTTTAAAACAAATAATGACATTTACTAGTGGTTTTTTTCAATCCAACCTTCAACCTACAAAATAGTGAAGCCTTTTCGATTGTAATAGAAAGAGACAGAAAGAGAGAAAGAGTGAAAGGGACGCGTGCTAAGTTGCTTACTATTTATGCCAAAAATATCAGCACATTGACGATTAGATTATAAGTATTTAGTTGTAATTATAGTTTAACATTATTATCAAAATCGTATGTAAATTGAAAAAATAAAAAACTGTATATTTATTTAATTATTGTCACAATTAACAGTATTTTGCACATTTTGGCGATTCCTTAATGGCTAAAAGGGCTAGATGCCTAATTAGTAATTAGTTAAAGTTCTAAAAATTCCATTTATTTTGACATTCAGTAATAATTTGACAAGAAATAGTAACGACATAATATTGAATAAATAGTCAAAATAATTGGCAATACTTAATAATATATTTAAATTAGCAACATAATAATATATTCATAATCTTATTATTTAAGTTCTATTAGCTTAATTTCATGACAATTAATACTAAATAGGTTACAAAGACACCAATCGAAATAATAATTAAAAATTATGTATAAAAAGTCTGGGTTGCTACACTAAATATGTACATAGACTAGTAGAAATGCTAGGGTTTAAAACTTAGTGTTCCTTAATCCTGTACAGCAATGTTATGCTGTATAACGTCCTCAAATCGGTGATATAAGCATTTAATAGGTAAAACTTTTTTTTTCGTACTATATTTACCAGGCTATTATAGGGTGTAAATTATACAGGGTGTAAAAAAAGTACTGCGTTCATTTAAACCACATGTTCTACTGATGATACCAAACAACTTTCCTAAAGCACAAATTTTAGCTTGTAATAAAATTTTGCCTTGTCCGTACAAAATTGCAGATGAGGAGAGAGAGCATCTTTATATGGAAAAGGCAGTTTTTTTTTCGAGCCAAAATCTTTGTGCTTTGGTAAAGTTGTTTGGTATCATCAGTAGAACATGTGGTTTAATTCCTTTATACTTTTTTTTACACCCTGTATAGATTCTGGTTCCTAAAAATGGTGTATAGGAATTTTCTTACAAAAGATCATAAATGTAGCGAAAACAATCAGTAGATAATAAAAGCTACTGCAGTGTGTTAAAAGTGCTATATTTTATTGATTAAAAAAAGCGTTTATAGCTGAAAATTTCTGGATACTATTTTATTTACTATTTTCCGAACATAAAGACAATACACGAATATTTTTACGCAGCTGAAATTATTTATCTTTTTTGATGGCCATATTTTGTACAAGCATCATATTTTCCATTCTATAAATAGTAATTTTCTACCTCTAAATAAAACCAATTGTTTCAAAAATCTTTTTTGTATCAGCTAATATACAATACTTTTCTAAAATATTTTCTTTTTCTGTTTGGTGCTTGTACATTAAAGGGCCAAAAATAAAAGTATATTTATTAAAAAAAGGTTTGACCGAGGTTTGACCCATTTTAATACAAAAGTGTATCTTTTTCCACAAGTAAAATTGGCAACATTTCCTTTCATGCTCATTTTAGAGCATAACATATCATATCATTTGTTGAATTATGAATCTATCATTTTTTGGTCTCGAATTTATTCAAAGCAGGACGTCCAAAAGTTAGCATAATAACGACATTTAGGATTTAATTTATATCCAGACATACTTATGTATTTAGTTTTTTTTATATTTGAAATTATATTTTGTAACCATTCCCTTTTAAGTATTTAAGGGTGAGAATTACCAACGTTGCGTTTGTACCAAATTGTCGCCAGTTTTCGAGTTACGTTATTAATGAATATATTTGCCAGTAAGATTCTTAGTAGAAACACATTGAATGTCTTTATTATTAGTAATTGTCCTAAAAATAGCCAGGGCATAGGGCTGATATTTTGTTTAAAAGAAATCATCTTCAAGCTAATTTAGTATTTTTTTTGGGACAATTTACTTTATTGATATTGTTGAGATAAGAACCACTTTTATACCAAATCAGTTTGACCAGTTTTTTTAATCAAGTATGATTTAATTTTAAATTGTAGTTTTGCATTTTATAGGTACTTACTCATGAAATGAATCAGTTTGTTAAATATTTATATTTTCACTCATTGTGACATATTTCTGACTCATTTATTTTCTCCTTCCATTATGATTATGACTTCTGCTCATTTGTATGTAATGAACAAATATGGCAACATTATTTCCGGTGCAGTCACCCAAAAAAATGACAAAAAAAGTTTACAAATACATATTGAAAATTACCTGCCCATATTTGTATTTTTTGTATACCGGCCGTTTTCTTTTCATACAGACTGAGGCTATTTTTGTGACATCCATATGATGATATGACATCAGCTAAAAAATATATGACTGTCACAGATTTAGCCAAAATCTAGCCAAAATTGCCGGACGTCATGTATGATATTTATCCCACCAAAAACATAAATGTAAAAATAGAAGCCAAGTTCTTGGTAGTTTGGTGCATGGTTTGCACAAAAAAGTTGTGATATCAAAAAAGCAGGCCAAGTCAAGGGTTTATTAAAGTAATTCTAAGCTCTTCAATAAGGTATCATTTCATGCAACTTGGCCGTTGTAGAGAATAATACAAACTGTCACCTACAACACCACTCTACAACGGCCAAGTTGCATGAAATGATACCTTATTGAAGAGCTTAGAATTACTTTAATAAACCCTTGACTTGGCCTGCTTTTTTGATATCACAACTTTTTTGTGCAAACCATGCACCAAACTACCAAGAACTTGGCTTCTATTTTTACATTTATGTTTTTGGTGGGATATCATGACTTTTTGTCGGTAATTTAAATTGATCTAAATATAAATTTACTATTATTCAATATTCTTATAATTATGGGAGTGGGTAACATAACTTTTTCAAGTACGACGGCTTTAATTGCAAATATCTCGAGACATACATATTTAGGAAACATAGTTTTAAAGAAACCTTAACTTTATTTTACAAGACCTATCTAATGACACCCCACTCGATATAGTAGGTAAAAAAAATAAAAATACCCCCCCCCCCCATATATTTTTTTACTTCTTTTGAATTTTTCCACAATTCTTACATTATAATCTATCATCATACCAAATTTGAACTTTGTAGGTCATTACAAGACCTATCTAATGACACCCCACTCGATATAGTAGGTAAAAAAATTAAAAATGCCCCCTTTTCCCCCCCCCTATATATATTTTTTTACTTTTTTGAATTTTTCCATAATTGTTTCATTACAATCTATCATCATACCAAATTTGAACTTTGTAAGTCATCTGGAAGTAGGTTAGGTTTTTGATCTATATGTCAGTCAGTCAGTCAGTCAGTCAGTCAGTCAGTCAATCATAAAAATGCCGATATTCAGACGTTAATATCTATTTAACCGATAAAGCTATGTTTATAAAATTTTGTATACTTGTTTACGTAGGGGGTCCTGATATGTAAACCAAATTTGGTGTATTTACGTTGAATAGTTTTTGAGTTATTGAGGGGTCAAAAGTGACTCCAAATGGTTCCTGTAAAATAACACACGGTGCTGCCCGCCAGTTCTCTGCGTTTGGCTTGAACTTGGCTGGACACGCTACCGCGTGTCTAGATTATTGTTTTTTTTTTATTTGTGACTTTTCTCAAGTAAAAACAAAGTTTAATGTGTACAGCATCGTCATCTAGTCGTAGTAATTTTAACTTATTTAAACTTTTAATTTCGTCTTGAGTAATGTTGAAGTTTAGATATAAGTTTTGAGAATAAAAATGGTTATTGATCAGTATTCTTGTGTTTTAATTCGATTATATCCCAAAAATATAAATTCTACTTCCAAAATATGAGAAAAAACAAAAAACAAATCAAAAAATTTAACCGTATACAGGATTGAAATTTTTTATTTATTTTCTCTCACATTTTGGAAATAAAATAACATGATAAGTGCAAAAAACACAGTTATAGTTAGTAAAGCAGGATAATAGCAAAGTAAAAGCAGGATAATAGTACCTAAAGTAAAAGCAGAGAAAAAGCAGGATAGAAGCAGAGTAAAAGAACAGTAAAATCAAAGTAAAAGCAGAGTTAAAGCGAAGTAAAGTCAGGATAAAAGCAGAGTAAAATCAAGATAAAAGCATAGTAAAAGAAGGATTAAGCAGAGTAAAAGCAGGATAATAGTAAATTAAAAGCAGGATAAAGCAGAGTAAAAGAAGGATAAAAACATAAAAAAGTACCCATAACCAGAGCTCGGAAATTCGGGTGCAAAAAAAAATAAAGTCACTCTTGGAGCTTATGTTATGAGAGTTGCTACAACCACGTTTCTTAAAATTTTCAGGGCCCCAGTTTATTTTTCTTTATAAAATTGTTTTAGTAATGCCAATGTGTTCTTTGCATCAAAATAAGTCAAAACAGATTGCATATTTTTTTTGATATTTGTTTTAATTTAGAATATACAAGTAGAAATGTGTTTTCAATGTACAGGAATATATGAAAAATATAAAAATATCGTTGTTAGATATTTTTATTGAATACCATTTCAAAATGATTTCTTCGATGCTTTTATTATTTAAAAAAAATAAACTGTGGCCCTGAATATTTTGAAAAAGGTGGTTGTAGCAACTCACATAAGCTCCAAGAGTGACTTTATTTATTTTTTGCACCCGAATTTCCGAGCCCTGCCCATAACATAGGCTTTATTAAAAAGGTTTTAACTTAGTCGACATTTCGTACATTTATATCAATTCCTGAAAAAAAAAAAATTTGCTTTTCCATACAAATTGTCTGATCGCGCTGGTCATTTTGTCTGAAAAAGCAAATTATTTTTTTATTTCCTGAAAAGAAATCCTGATGGTAGTTGTTCACTTTCGTTGACTGAGCAACCCCTATAAATTTGCAGGACGCTGTCCCTTACACCCCGTATTTATCCGCTATTTGTTTCCTTTCTTTTTTATCAAAGTTATCCCCTGAATCAACACAAATTTCTTTCATGCTGGACTGGGAGCGATAAAAAAACATATAATGTGCCAGCTGCATCTCCTCCCGGGCATGCTGTAAAAACCAGCTAAGGGATTCGAGGGTTTTAATATATTGTAATCTAGGCGATGGGCTGACAACCTGTCACTACAGCAATATACAGATCTGTCTTAAACAACCCTCAAAAATTGTCAGACGTGGCGTAATGACCTTTGTTTGGGTCGTTAACGCTCTGCCCACCTCATTAGGGATAAAGGCGTGATTTATGTATGTATGTATGAATCAACACAAATAAAACTAAAAGAGCCTGACAAATTGAGGATATTGTTTTAACGCTTTTTTGTATGAAAATAGTAAATTATGACGTCACATTTTAGTAAATATTGACTAATCAAATCAATTACTTAAATAATATTTAAGTATATATTATATACTTTTAATTCGATTGTTAATATCGAAACGTGCATTTTTTTTAAATGATGAATGAAATCCACAATATTTTTAGCCATCAGTTTTAAGTATAAACGTTTTGAATTTTTTAAGCTACCCAGTCAAGTACCCAATTGTGCTTGCCACTGCCACCCACTATTGCCCTTAGCCGTTTCGTTACTGAGTCATGAAAGAAATCTCGAGTAAGGATTTGATCATGCATTAAGAATAAAATTGTTCTGGAAGATGTTAAAATTTATTTAAAATCTTATTCGCCCAGGCTCGTGGGCTCGTGCCCCTAGTTGGGGACGTTATACAGGGTGAAAAAAAAGTACTACGTTCCTTTAAACCACATGTTCTACTGATGATACCAAACAACTTTCCCAAAGAAGAAAAATTTTAGCTCGAAAAAATAATTTGCCTTTTCCATACAAAGATGCTCTCCGGGATCTGCAGTTTTGTATGGACAAGGCAAACTTTTATTTCGAGCTAAAAATGTTGTGCTTTGGGGAAGTTGTTTGGGTATCATCAGTAGAACATGTGGTTTAAAGGAACGTAGTACTTTTTTTTACACCCTGTATTATGAGCTTATGATAATGATAGTGGTAGGAAATTATACAAAACGTTTATACTTAAAACTGATGGCTAAAAATATTGTGGATTTCATTCTATCATTTAAAAAAAAATGCACGTTTCGATATTAACAATCGAATTAAAAGTATATAATATATACTTAAATATTATTTAAGTAATTGATTTGATTAGTCAATATTTACTAAAATGTGACGTCATAATTTACTATTTTCATACAAAAAAGCGTTAAAACAATATCCTCAATTTGTCAGGCTCTTTTAGTTTTATTTGTGTTGATTCATACATACATACATAAATCACGCCTTTATCCCTAATGAGGTGGGCAGAGCGTTAACGACCCAAACAAAGGTCATTACGCCACGTCTGACAATTTTTGAGGGTTGTTTAAGACAGATCTGTATATTGCTGTAGTGACAGGTTGTCAGCCCATCGCCTAGATTACAATATATTAAAACCCTCGAATCCCTTAGCTGGTTTTTACAGCATGCCCGGGAGGAGATGCAGCTGGCACATTATATGTTTTTTTATCGCTCCCAGTCCAGCATGAAAGAAATTTGTGTTGATTCAGGGGATAACTTTGATAAAAAAGAAAGGAAACAAATAGCGGATAAATACGGGGTGTAAGGGACAGCGTCCTGCAAATTTATAGGGGTTGCTCAGTCAACGAAAGTGAACAACTACCATCAGGATTTCTTTTCAGGAAATAAAAAAATAATTTGCTTTTTCAGACAAAATGACCAGCGCGATCAGACAATTTGTATGGAAAAGCAAATTTTTTTTTTTCAGGAATTGATATAAATGTACGAAATGTCGACTAAGTTAAAACCTTTTTAATAAAGCCTATGTTATGGGCAGGGCTCGGAAATTCGGGTGCAAAAAATAAATAAAGTCACTCTTGGAGCTTATGTGAGTTGCTACAACCACCTTTTTCAAAATATTCAGGGCCACAGTTTATTTTTTTTAAATAATAAAAGCATCGAAGAAATCATTTTGAAATGGTATTCAATAAAAATATCTAACAACGATATTTTTATATTTTTCATATATTCCTGTACATTGAAAACACATTTCTACTTGTATATTCTAAATTAAAACAAATATCAAAAAAAATATGCAATCTGTTTTGACTTATTTTGATGCAAAGAACACATTGGCATTACTAAAACAATTTTATAAAGAAAAATAAACTGGGGCCCTGAAAATTTTAAGAAACGTGGTTGTAGCAACTCTCATAACATAAGCTCCAAGAGTGACTTTATTTTTTTTTGCACCCGAATTTCCGAGCCCTGCCCATAACATAGGCTTTATTAAAAAGGTTTTAACTTAGTCGACATTTCGTACATTTATATCAATTCCTGAAAAAAAAAAATTTGCTTTTCCATACAAATTGTCTGATCGCGCTGGTCATTTTGTCTGAAAAAGCAAATTATTTTTTTATTTCCTGAAAAGAAATCCTGATGGTAGTTGTTCACTTTCGTTGACTGAGCAACCCCTATAAATTTGCAGGACGCTGTCCCTTACACCCCGTATTTATCCGCTATTTGTTTCCTTTCTTTTTTATCAAAGTTATCCCCTGAATCAACACAAATTTCTTTCATGCTGGACTGGGAGCGATAAAAAAACATATAATGTGCCAGCTGCATCTCCTCCCGGGCATGCTGTAAAAACCAGCTAAGGGATTCGAGGGTTTTAATATATTGTAATCTAGGCGATGGGCTGACAACCTGTCACTACAGCAATATACAGATCTGTCTTAAACAACCCTCAAAAATTGTCAGACGTGGCGTAATGACCTTTGTTTGGGTCGTTAACGCTCTGCCCACCTCATTAGGGATAAAGGCGTGATTTATGTATGTATGTATGAATCAACACAAATAAAACTAAAAGAGCCTGACAAATTGAGGATATTGTTTTAACGCTTTTTTGTATGAAAATAGTAAATTATGACGTCACATTTTAGTAAATATTGACTAATCAAATCAATTACTTAAATAATATTTAAGTATATATTATATACTTTTAATTCGATTGTTAATATCGAAACGTGCATTTTTTTTAAATGATGAATGAAATCCACAATATTTTTAGCCATCAGTTTTAAGTATAAACGTTTTGTATAATTTCCTACCACTATCATTATCATAAGCTCATAATACAGGGTGTAAAAAAAAGTACTACGTTCCTTTAAACCACATGTTCTACTGATGATACCCAAACAACTTCCCCAAAGCACAACATTTTTAGCTCGAAATAAAAGTTTGCCTTGTCCATACAAAACTGCAGATCCCGGAGAGCATCTTTGTATGGAAAAGGCAAATTATTTTTTCGAGCTAAAATTTTTCTTCTTTGGGAAAGTTGTTTGGTATCATCAGTAGAACATGTGGTTTAAAGGAACGTAGTACTTTTTTTTCACCCTGTATAACGTCCCCAACTAGGGGCACGAGCCCACGAGCCTGGGCGAATAAGATTTTAAATAAATTTTAACATCTTCCAGAACAATTTTATTCTTAATGCATGATCAAATCCTTACTCGAGATTTCTTTCATGACTCAGTAACGAAACGGCTAAGGGCAATAGTGGGTGGCAGTGGCAAGCACAATTGGGTACTTGACTGGGTAGCTTAAAAAATTCAAAACGTTTATACTTAAAACTGATGGCTAAAAATATTGTGGATTTCATTCATCATTTAAAAAAAATGCACGTTTCGATATTAACAATCGAATTAAAAGTATATAATATATACTTAAATATTATTTAAGTAATTGATTTGATTAGTCAATATTTACTAAAATGTGACGTCATAATTTACTATTTTCATACAAAAAAGCGTTAAAACAATATCCTCAATTTGTCAGGCTCTTTTAGTTTTATTTGTGTTGATTCATACATACATACATAAATCACGCCTTTATCCCTAATGAGGTGGGCAGAGCGTTAACGACCCAAACAAAGGTCATTACGCCACGTCTGACAATTTTTGAGGGTTGTTTAAGACAGATCTGTATATTGCTGTAGTGACAGGTTGTCAGCCCATCGCCTAGATTACAATATATTAAAACCCTCGAATCCCTTAGCTGGTTTTTACAGCATGCCCGGGAGGAGATGCAGCTGGCACATTATATGTTTTTTTATCGCTCCCAGTCCAGCATGAAAGAAATTTGTGTTGATTCAGGGGATAACTTTGATAAAAAAGAAAGGAAACAAATAGCGGATAAATACGGGGTGTAAGGGACAGCGTCCTGCAAATTTATAGGGGTTGCTCAGTCAACGAAAGTGAACAACTACCATCAGGATTTCTTTTCAGGAAATAAAAAAATAATTTGCTTTTTCAGACAAAATGACCAGCGCGATCAGACAATTTGTATGGAAAAGCAAATTTTTTTTTTTTCAGGAATTGATATAAATGTACGAAATGTCGACTAAGTTAAAACCTTTTTAATAAAGCCTATGTTATGGGCAGGGCTCGGAAATTCGGGTGCAAAAAATAAATAAAGTCACTCTTGGAGCTTATGTGAGTTGCTACAACCACCTTTTTCAAAATATTCAGGGCCACAGTTTATTTTTTTTAAATAATAAAAGCATCGAAGAAATCATTTTGAAATGGTATTCAATAAAAATATCTAACAACGATATTTTTATATTTTTCATATATTCCTGTACATTGAAAACACATTTCTACTTGTATATTCTAAATTAAAACAAATATCAAAAAAAATATGCAATCTGTTTTGACTTATTTTGATGCAAAGAACACATTGGCATTACTAAAACAATTTTATAAAGTCACTCTTGGAGCTTATGTTATGAGAGTTGCTACAACCACGTTTCTTAAAATTTTCAGGGCCCCAGTTTATTTTTCTTTATAAAATTGTTTTAGTAATGCCAATGTGTTCTTTGCATCAAAATAAGTCAAAACAGATTGCATATTTTTTTTGATATTTGTTTTAATTTAGAATATACAAGTAGAAATGTGTTTTCAATGTACAGGAATATATGAAAAATATAAAAATATCGTTGTTAGATATTTTTATTGAATACCATTTCAAAATGATTTCTTCGATGCTTTTATTATTTAAAAAAAATAAACTGTGGCCCTGAATATTTTGAAAAAGGTGGTTGTAGCAACTCACATAAGCTCCAAGAGTGACTTTATTTATTTTTTTGCACCCGAATTTCCGAGCCCTGCCCATAACATAGGCTTTATTAAAAAGGTTTTAACTTAGTCGACATTTCGTACATTTATATCAATTCCTGAAAAAAAAAAATTTGCTTTTCCATACAAATTGTCTGATCGCGCTGGTCATTTTGTCTGAAAAAGCAAATTATTTTTTTATTTCCTGAAAAGAAATCCTGATGGTAGTTGTTCACTTTCGTTGACTGAGCAACCCCTATAAATTTGCAGGACGCTGTCCCTTACACCCCGTATTTATCCGCTATTTGTTTCCTTTCTTTTTTATCAAAGTTATCCCCTGAATCAACACAAATTTCTTTCATGCTGGACTGGGAGCGATAAAAAAACATATAATGTGCCAGCTGCATCTCCTCCCGGGCATGCTGTAAAAACCAGCTAAGGGATTCGAGGGTTTTAATATATTGTAATCTAGGCGATGGGCTGACAACCTGTCACTACAGCAATATACAGATCTGTCTTAAACAACCCTCAAAAATTGTCAGACGTGGCGTAATGACCTTTGTTTGGGTCGTTAACGCTCTGCCCACCTCATTAGGGATAAAGGCGTGATTTATGTATGTATGTATGAATCAACACAAATAAAACTAAAAGAGCCTGACAAATTGAGGATATTGTTTTAACGCTTTTTTGTATGAAAATAGTAAATTATGACGTCACATTTTAGTAAATATTGACTAATCAAATCAATTACTTAAATAATATTTAAGTATATATTATATACTTTTAATTCGATTGTTAATATCGAAACGTGCATTTTTTTTAAATGATGAATGAAATCCACAATATTTTTAGCCATCAGTTTTAAGTATAAACGTTTTGAATTTTTTAAGCTACCCAGTCAAGTACCCAATTGTGCTTGCCACTGCCACCCACTATTGCCCTTAGCCGTTTCGTTACTGAGTCATGAAAGAAATCTCGAGTAAGGATTTGATCATGCATTAAGAATAAAATTGTTCTGGAAGATGTTAAAATTTATTTAAAATCTTATTCGCCCAGGCTCGTGGGCTCGTGCCCCTAGTTGGGGACGTTATACAGGGTGAAAAAAAAGTACTACGTTCCTTTAAACCACATGTTCTACTGATGATACCAAACAACTTTCCCAAAGAAGAAAAATTTTAGCTCGAAAAAATAATTTGCCTTTTCCATACAAAGATGCTCTCCGGGATCTGCAGTTTTGTATGGACAAGGCAAACTTTTATTTCGAGCTAAAAATGTTGTGCTTTGGGGAAGTTGTTTGGGTATCATCAGTAGAACATGTGGTTTAAAGGAACGTAGTACTTTTTTTTACACCCTGTATTATGAGCTTATGATAATGATAGTGGTAGGAAATTATACAAAACGTTTATACTTAAAACTGATGGCTAAAAATATTGTGGATTTCATTCATCATTTAAAAAAAATGCACGTTTCGATATTAACAATCGAATTAAAAGTATATAATATATACTTAAATATTATTTAAGTAATTGATTTGATTAGTCAATATTTACTAAAATGTGACGTCATAATTTACTATTTTCATACAAAAAAGCGTTAAAACAATATCCTCAATTTGTCAGGCTCTTTTAGTTTTATTTGTGTTGATTCATACATACATACATAAATCACGCCTTTATCCCTAATGAGGTGGGCAGAGCGTTAACGACCCAAACAAAGGTCATTACGCCACGTCTGACAATTTTTGAGGGTTGTTTAAGACAGATCTGTATATTGCTGTAGTGACAGGTTGTCAGCCCATCGCCTAGATTACAATATATTAAAACCCTCGAATCCCTTAGCTGGTTTTTACAGCATGCCCGGGAGGAGATGCAGCTGGCACATTATATGTTTTTTTATCGCTCCCAGTCCAGCATGAAAGAAATTTGTGTTGATTCAGGGGATAACTTTGATAAAAAAGAAAGGAAACAAATAGCGGATAAATACGGGGTGTAAGGGACAGCGTCCTGCAAATTTATAGGGGTTGCTCAGTCAACGAAAGTGAACAACTACCATCAGGATTTCTTTTCAGGAAATAAAAAAATAATTTGCTTTTTCAGACAAAATGACCAGCGCGATCAGACAATTTGTATGGAAAAGCAAATTTTTTTTTTTCAGGAATTGATATAAATGTACGAAATGTCGACTAAGTTAAAACCTTTTTAATAAAGCCTATGTTATGGGCAGGGCTCGGAAATTCGGGTGCAAAAAAAAATAAAGTCACTCTTGGAGCTTATGTTATGAGAGTTGCTACAACCACGTTTCTTAAAATTTTCAGGGCCCCAGTTTATTTTTCTTTATAAAATTGTTTTAGTAATGCCAATGTGTTCTTTGCATCAAAATAAGTCAAAACAGATTGCATATTTTTTTTGATATTTGTTTTAATTTAGAATATACAAGTAGAAATGTGTTTTCAATGTACAGGAATATATGAAAAATATAAAAATATCGTTGTTAGATATTTTTATTGAATACCATTTCAAAATGATTTCTTCGATGCTTTTATTATTTAAAAAAAATAAACTGTGGCCCTGAATATTTTGAAAAAGGTGGTTGTAGCAACTCACATAAGCTCCAAGAGTGACTTTATTTATTTTTTGCACCCGAATTTCCGAGCCCTGCCCATAACATAGGCTTTATTAAAAAGGTTTTAACTTAGTCGACATTTCGTACATTTATATCAATTCCTGAAAAAAAAAAATTTGCTTTTCCATACAAATTGTCTGATCGCGCTGGTCATTTTGTCTGAAAAAGCAAATTATTTTTTTATTTCCTGAAAAGAAATCCTGATGGTAGTTGTTCACTTTCGTTGACTGAGCAACCCCTATAAATTTGCAGGACGCTGTCCCTTACACCCCGTATTTATCCGCTATTTGTTTCCTTTCTTTTTTATCAAAGTTATCCCCTGAATCAACACAAATTTCTTTCATGCTGGACTGGGAGCGATAAAAAAACATATAATGTGCCAGCTGCATCTCCTCCCGGGCATGCTGTAAAAACCAGCTAAGGGATTCGAGGGTTTTAATATATTGTAATCTAGGCGATGGGCTGACAACCTGTCACTACAGCAATATACAGATCTGTCTTAAACAACCCTCAAAAATTGTCAGACGTGGCGTAATGACCTTTGTTTGGGTCGTTAACGCTCTGCCCACCTCATTAGGGATAAAGGCGTGATTTATGTATGTATGTATGAATCAACACAAATAAAACTAAAAGAGCCTGACAAATTGAGGATATTGTTTTAACGCTTTTTTGTATGAAAATAGTAAATTATGACGTCACATTTTAGTAAATATTGACTAATCAAATCAATTACTTAAATAATATTTAAGTATATATTATATACTTTTAATTCGATTGTTAATATCGAAACGTGCATTTTTTTTAAATGATGAATGAAATCCACAATATTTTTAGCCATCAGTTTTAAGTATAAACGTTTTGTATAATTTCCTACCACTATCATTATCATAAGCTCATAATACAGGGTGTAAAAAAAAGTACTACGTTCCTTTAAACCACATGTTCTACTGATGATACCCAAACAACTTCCCCAAAGCACAACATTTTTAGCTCGAAATAAAAGTTTGCCTTGTCCATACAAAACTGCAGATCCCGGAGAGCATCTTTGTATGGAAAAGGCAAATTATTTTTTCGAGCTAAAATTTTTCTTCTTTGGGAAAGTTGTTTGGTATCATCAGTAGAACATGTGGTTTAAAGGAACGTAGTACTTTTTTTTCACCCTGTATAACGTCCCCAACTAGGGGCACGAGCCCACGAGCCTGGGCGAATAAGATTTTAAATAAATTTTAACATCTTCCAGAACAATTTTATTCTTAATGCATGATCAAATCCTTACTCGAGATTTCTTTCATGACTCAGTAACGAAACGGCTAAGGGCAATAGTGGGTGGCAGTGGCAAGCACAATTGGGTACTTGACTGGGTAGCTTAAAAAATTCAAAACGTTTATACTTAAAACTGATGGCTAAAAATATTGTGGATTTCATTCATCATTTAAAAAAAATGCACGTTTCGATATTAACAATCGAATTAAAAGTATATAATATATACTTAAATATTATTTAAGTAATTGATTTGATTAGTCAATATTTACTAAAATGTGACGTCATAATTTACTATTTTCATACAAAAAAGCGTTTAAAACAATATCCTCAATTTGTCAGGCTCTTTTAGTTTTATTTGTGTTGATTCATACATACATACATAAATCACGCCTTTATCCCTAATGAGGTGGGCAGAGCGTTAACGACCCAAACAAAGGTCATTACGCCACGTCTGACAATTTTTGAGGGTTGTTTAAGACAGATCTGTATATTGCTGTAGTGACAGGTTGTCAGCCCATCGCCTAGATTACAATATATTAAAACCCTCGAATCCCTTAGCTGGTTTTTACAGCATGCCCGGGAGGAGATGCAGCTGGCACATTATATGTTTTTTTATCGCTCCCAGTCCAGCATGAAAGAAATTTGTGTTGATTCAGGGGATAACTTTGATAAAAAAGAAAGGAAACAAATAGCGGATAAATACGGGGTGTAAGGGACAGCGTCCTGCAAATTTATAGGGGTTGCTCAGTCAACGAAAGTGAACAACTACCATCAGGATTTCTTTTCAGGAAATAAAAAAATAATTTGCTTTTTCAGACAAAATGACCAGCGCGATCAGACAATTTGTATGGAAAAGCAAATTTTTTTTTTTCAGGAATTGATATAAATGTACGAAATGTCGACTAAGTTAAAACCTTTTTAATAAAGCCTATGTTATGGGCAGGGCTCGGAAATTCGGGTGCAAAAAATAAATAAAGTCACTCTTGGAGCTTATGTGAGTTGCTACAACCACCTTTTTCAAAATATTCAGGGCCACAGTTTATTTTTTTTAAATAATAAAAGCATCGAAGAAATCATTTTGAAATGGTATTCAATAAAAATATCTAACAACGATATTTTTATATTTTTCATATATTCCTGTACATTGAAAACACATTTCTACTTGTATATTCTAAATTAAAACAAATATCAAAAAAAATATGCAATCTGTTTTGACTTATTTTGATGCAAAGAACACATTGGCATTACTAAAACAATTTTATAAAGAAAAATAAACTGGGGCCCTGAAAATTTTAAGAAACGTGGTTGTAGCAACTCTCATAACATAAGCTCCAAGAGTGACTTTATTTTTTTTTGCACCCGAATTTCCGAGCTCTGGTTATGGGTACTTTTTTATGTTTTTATCTGTGGTCTTAA
>JARACY010004212.1:0-28153 GCA_029255725.1 Scrobipalpa atriplicella | reverse complement strand
ATATTCGTTCGCAATATGGATTTACGTACTTTCTTTCCTTTTTTCAAGTAAGAACTAATATACTTTCCGAATAGGTGTAGTATAAATAATCTTCCCCATATCTTACTACGGTAACCATCCAGATGCTATCTATAGATGATCGAGACAAACCAGTGGTCACATCGAGATAGAAACAATAATGGCTACCGAGGCTTAACGGTAATGCCGGGGTTATAAACATTGTATACACCCTTAAGGGAATGAAATGAGATTAAGGTGGTGCTACATCTCACTGAACAAATATTTAGTTTAAACCCAACACAAGTCATCCAGTAGGCATTAGCTTTTGAATACACTAGTTGTTTTTAAAAGCGAAGTAATTATGTAAAAGGTAAAATGAATTGATGGCTATCAATTCGTAAGTGACACATGAAGCATTTTTAAACCTGTAAATTCTTTTTTTTTTTTTCTCTAGAGATATGACCTTAAATTTTGTTAAAATCAGAGTAATTATGTTAATATATCGTATGATATATTAATTTCTATGTATTTTCAAGAGAATATGGGAGTTTTTTTGAAGATGTGTCAAGTAAATACAGCATCTATAGTAGGTTAATACAGCAATCCTAGTCTATACTTCATTCGTTTTTAAGAAATAATTTTTACCATACCAAATGACCGTTTTAGGGTTTTAGTATGGCTAAAATTATTCTTAAAAACGAATGGAGTATAGTGTGAGTGAACCTTTAGGATCCTGACACTAACAGTAGCAGCGGAGTAATTCTACGCGTTTGATACATAGTGGCAGTAATAAGTGAGAACCTAAATTGAAGCCTAAGTGGAAGCTCAGTATTTATGAACTGGATTTTATCTTCGGCGTATAGAATTTAGATGGGGCAGTTGGTTTAACAGTCAGATGATCGTATATTTTTTTATTGACTCGGAGTGTTAAATTAAAGATCAATAAAAGACCTAGGAACTTTGAATGATCAGACATTTTTAGGAAAAAAGAAAAAGTTGCATTTTCTGCCATAATAAAAGACATCAACGCGTTCGTCTTGTGTATTTATCTATTGCGATTTTTAAGTCTAATACAAAAAAGAATGTTACTAGGACAAGGCGTAAATCACGCGTCAATAAATTCTTTGAGATACATATACAAATATAGTCACTCATGTATCCCTTATGGAGTAGAAAGAGCGTGAAAGACCTAATATAATCGATGTTTTCGCCACGTCTGATCAACTTCCAGGGTTGTTTTTAGGAAAATCGATCTATGTATTTTTAATACATAGATAATTACTTCCATGCTGGACTGGGAGCGATAGAAAAAAATAGAATGTGCCAGCTGCATCTCCTCCCGGGCATGCTGTAAAAACCAGCTAAGGGATTCGAGGGTTTCAGTGTATTGCAATTTAGGCGATGGGCTGACAACCTGTCACACCATTAATAACACTCAAAACTTGTCAGACGTGGCGGAACGACCTTTGGGTCGTTTTTCGCTCTGCCTACCCCTTTAGGGATAAAGGCGTGATTTATGTATGTATGTATGTATGTATGTATTTTTAATATAATGAAATGTTGACATTCCATCATCCAAATAACAAACTTGAAACTCTCGTTTTCCTTTATTCATTTCTAGTTTGCCCAGGAGGAGAAACATAAAGGAGCATTCTACGTTTTTCTATCACTTCCAGTCCAGCTTGGAGGAACCATAGTGTTGAATAGAGTTGGCGGACTTGACAGTGACCAATTTTATAAGGTAGTCCGTCTCCCTGTTTGCATAAAAGAGAAATATAAAAAATGTACATAATAATGTTATAAGAGCGAGTACATTTGACAATCAAAATGCAATCTTCATAGTAAACTGTTGTCCGCAGGCGTCCTGCGTACCATGTAGCTAGGAAAATGGAAAGGATTAATTTTGTACCGAGTTACAAAAGTTAGTGTTCATAGTATTTGTGTAACAGTACTTCCCACAAGTGGGATGATGGAATGTCAACATTTCATTATATTAAAAATACATACATACATACATACATACATAAATCACGCCTTTATCCCTAAAGGGGTAGGCAGAGCGAAAAACGACCCAAAGGTCGTTCCGCCACGTCTGACAAGTTTTGAGTGTTATTAATGGTGTGACAGGTTGTCAGCCCATCGCCTAAATTGCAATACACTGAAACCCTCGAATCCCTTAGCTGGTTTTTACAGCATGCCCGGGAGGAGATGCAGCTGGCACATTCTATTTTTTTCTATCGCTCCCAGTCCAGCATGGAAGTAATTATCTATGTATTAAAAATACATAGATCGATTTTCCTAAAAACAACCCTGGAAGTTGATCAGACGTGGCGAAAACATCGATTATATTAGGTCTTTCACGCTCTTTCTACTCCATAAGGGATACATGAGTGACTATATTTGTATATGTATCTCAAAGAATTTATTGACGCGTGATTTACGCCTTGTCCTAGTAACATTCTTTTTTGTATTAGACTTAAAAATCGCAATAGATAAATACACAAGACGAACGCGTTGATGTCTTTTATATGGCAGAAAATGCAACTTTTTCTTTTTTCCTAAAAATGTCTGATCATTCAAAGTTCCTAGGTCTTTTATTGATCTTTAATTTAACACTCCGAGTCAATAAAAAAATATACGATCATCTGACTGTTAAACCAACTGCCCCATCTAAATTCTATACGCCGAAGATAAAATCCAGTTCATAAATACTGAGCTTCCACTTAGGCTTCAATTTAGGTTCTCACTTATTACTGCCACTATGTATCAAACGCGTAGAATTACTCCGCTGCTACTGTTAGTGTCAGGATCCTAAAGGTTCACTCACACTATACTCCATTCGTTTTTAAGAATAATTTTAGCCATACTAAAACCCTAAAACGGTCATTTGGTATGGTAAAAATTATTTCTTAAAAACGAATGAAGTATAGACTAGGATTGCTGTATTAACCTACTATAGATGCTGTATTTACTTGACACATCTTCAAAAAAACTCCCATATTCTCTTGAAAATACATAGAAATTAATATATCATACGATATATTAACATAATTACTCTGATTTTAACAAAATTTAAGGTCATATCTCTAGAGAAAAAAAAAAAAAGAATTTACAGGTTTAAAAATGCTTCATGTGTCACTTACGAATTGATAGCCATCAATTCATTTTACCTTTTACATAATTACTTCGCTTTTAAAAACAACTAGTGTATTCAAAAGCTAATGCCTACTGGATGACTTGTGTTGGGTTTAAACTAAATATTTGTTCAGTGAGATGTAGCACCACCTTAATCTCATTTCATTCCCTTAAGGGTGTATACAATGTTTATAACCCCGGCATTACCGTTAAGCCTCGGTAGCCATTATTGTTTCTATCTCGATGTGACCACTGGTTTGTCTCGATCATCTATAGATAGCATCTGGATGGTTACCGTAGTAAGATATGGGGAAGATTATTTATACTACACCTATTCGGAAAGTATATTAGTTCTTACTTGAAAAAAGGAAAGAAAGTACGTAAATCCAAGCGAACGAATATGCGGGCGGCAAAAATATATGGGATTTACTTTCTCCCCTAGGGGAGAAAATACTTTCTCCCCTCCTTTATTTTTTTAAAATTCATAATTCAAAACTAGAAACAGGCGGATGCCAAAACACAAAAAGTTTGTATCTCGAAGCCCACAAAATGATACTGGCCACTTACATTTTTTGGCAGTATGTGCTTAGCTTCATCTGCCTCTTTTATATTTTTAAGTAAAAAATATGGTAAAATCAACATGTCCGCGCGAATTCTTTTTCGTTCTTTGATTTATTTGACTTATTCAATGTAAATAAGGTTTTTAGTGTTTTCGATGTAATGTGTAATTGTATTTATTATGTGTTTTGTTTGTTTGTGTTCTGTTCGAGTGGGTGATGACACTTCAAATGTTCTTAAGATATCTTCTCATGTAAGTGATATCATTCTTTATTATACAAGGATTTTTAATTATATTTTCCTCATAGGTGTAGTATAAAGCACTATGTATAACTCGAAAGAAAATGCGATTCCCAACTCGTGTGTATTGAGGCCCTCAGCTACCCTTCGGGCCTCAAACTACACCCTCGTGGGAATCGGTCATGTTCTCCACTCGTTAAACAATGTACTATTACTACTTTGTTATAAATGCTATGAGGAAGACGCAGTACGTAAACATAGTGGAAATGAGGCAAGCGCTAGTCAAACTGTAATTTTTTTACTGAAACTTTTAATTGCTGAGGCCCGCACAAATAATAAGCTCACAAAAATAACACTGAATTTGAATTGGAATCAGAAATGTAATTTTAGTAAAAAAATACTTGTCAAATCTAAACTTAATACATCTATCAAGCTTTAGATTACATTATAAATATGAGCTCTATTCACCTTTTTCAAAGATATGGGGTGATGTTATTGCTTAAATATGAGAAACAGCAAATCAGAAATTTCAACCCAGACAGGATTTGAATTTTTGGAATACCGTTCCATCGCTTTAGCCAACTAAGCTACCGCGGTTCTTGTCCTGGGCGGCGAAAATGACTGGTTGCTTCTTAGTACGCCATGAGTGGACTCTAGCGACATCGCGAACCGATACTATTATGACTAGTCAAATGAAAAAAACACATTAAAAAGGCGATAGTATTCTAAACCCGTACCACATGGGACCTAAAGCTACATAGCTAACTAGTGCTTAAAGTCGTTGAATGTCGAACAGTTTTTCGAACATTCCTAACGCCTATAAATCGTTCAGCTGTTTTATAAAAATGCGGTTAATTCGTCGGAAAGAAGCTAAATAAGTGCACACGTTTGTTTACAAGATACGGCCTTGTACGTTAAGATTCTTGACGGTACAGTCGCAATCAAAATGTTCCTAACTAATTCATAGTATGACATGATTGTAAAAAAAGAGAACCAAATAAATAATTAAAAAAAATAACTAATTCATAGTCTTATAAACTGATTTAACATAACAACCGTAATCTGAATAATTTTGAAGGGACTAATATAAGATAATTGAAGCTATCTACAATTATTTTTATATGTATGATGACAATTTTAATGTAATTGTTTATACTTGAAATCATGATTATAATATTAATATTTTGTATTGTATTGACCTACATAATTGTATTGTATTTAAAAAAAAATGATGAGCCTGTATTAATATTTTAGCAAAAATACGAATAAAGATGACTACTTGAATTCCTCGTCCCCCGGGAAACGGACGTATGACTCACTGAACGACGACGGAGTCAGTTACTACTATAATTCAAAGATAGCTGTAAATTTCCACTGCATGACACCATAATATACTTCAATTACACGGAAAAACTAGTTTACGGAAAGCTGGGTTCCAAATGAATCTGTTTAAACTTTTTCTCTGAAACACTCTTTTCTGCTCGACTGTACTACAGTGTACATTCCCGCGGCAACACTGTGCTACCAAATCCGGAGAGATTGATCCTCGGAATTAATCGAATCTATCTTGAATTACCCGCCTGTATTTGTTTACGATTGTAAACTACTCAGAGCTACGAAGATAGGAAAGTAACTATGAGATATTGTGTACTTTTTAGAAGTGTAAATATTTTTAACTGACTTTTTTTAATTTCAAGCAAGTGGTCAACACGATTCTGCTAAAATTTTGTGCATTATTTTATCTGACTTATATCCTATGAATTTCTGGACTCTTAAAAAAGCACATGCACGTTCACGTGTTTGTTCATGTCAAGTCACCACTTTTTTTATATATTTTAGATAGAATCATGCCTTGTAACTTATATAATATTTTATTTCATAAATATGAAAAGTTAGAAATGGCCGCCCATTTCTCCTACCAAGACGACCTACATAAATTAAAACAATGACAGATTTGTCATTACGTGCAACGCCTGGGGTGCACAGTTGGCAAAGCGATGTAACGACATTCCAAAGGTCGTAGGTTCAGGTCCTGCTCACGATTTTTTTTTTTATTTCTTATCTTTTCATAACTCAATGTAGCGTGCCATGGAAGTGCTATAAACTCGTCGAGTTGTCGACTACCTTCCGATCGCAGCATGCCACAGTCCCGGCCACTGGCATGCCAGTAGCCTAGCCAGTGGCATGCTAGTTGTCCGTCTTCGCGCGACACATGCCAAGGTGGTCTAGTTTCCAGAAACATGTCAATAAATTTTCTGCTGCGTTCCTTTTGGATGCTTAAAGACTGATCGTTCCTTAAAAAAGTACTTACATTCAGTCACGTTTTTATCCTTCACGGGGTAGGTAAAGTTTCAAAGATTACATAAATAGAAATCATCGTCAACTTTTGAAAACTATTTAAAAAGAACTTTAGATAGTATTAATATATAAAAAACAAACAGCAATCCTGTCAATAACGCAATTAAGCACTCCGATAAATTAAGTATTCAATTGTTAAAAATAACCTCTTTTGAATAACGTAGAGGTGATTAATTTTAATTAAAATATTTCCTTCGCCAATTATTTGTAATTTTATCTTTCGTTATTTATTTAAGGTACAACATCGTGACATTTTGGGGTGACATTTTGACAGGAACGATTAATGATTTACGAAGGTAGCCGATAGAGCAATTTGTAACATGGTGTTGTCTTGTTGAACAACTGAAAGGACTCGTGTCCAAGCCAGAAACGTTTTTTTAATGTTAAACGAAAGTTTTTGCATGTAACAACGCATCATGCATAAATTTTGTGCGGCAGAAATTATGGCTACTACATACATACATATAATCACGCCTTTATCCCTAATGGGGTAGGCAGAGCGTAAACGACCTAAGCAAAGGTCGTTCCGCCACGTCTGACAAGTTTTGAGGGTTATTCCATATAGATCTGTATATTGCTATAGTGACAGGTTGTCAGCCCATCGCCTAAATTACAATACTGAAACCCTCGAATCCCTTAGCTGGTTTTTACAGCATGCCCGGGAGGAAATGCAGCTGGCACATTCTATGTTTTTCTATCACTCCCAGTCCAGCATGGAAGCTACTATGGCTACTTATGTTTTTGAAAATCATCGTCGTTTTTGTTCAAATCAACGACGCGTACTTTGCTTACAGTGAATTTCAATAAGTTGTAAGATTGGCTACATACATACACACAATATTATGACATGCCCATCATAATAATGTTTGTATGTTCAAGTAAGTTAAAACTTGTGAAAAGTTTCATGAGTTGCCTTATCGAATATTAGTAGGTTTTGTAGGACACAATAGGTTTTATTTCAGTTTTAGGCTTTTGTCACATTATTATTATTTACTCACTGTGATATTAACAAGTTGCAATAAATCACAAAAAATTTCGCCGTGATTTTGATAACTCGCGATAAAGCTGTGCTACTAGGCGGTTTGAAAACTCTGACACCAGGGTTTATCGGGTCGTTGTTCGACTCGAAAATCCACTCGCTAAGAAGAAGAGAACTGGCGTTCTGCTTAAACGAGAGAATGAAACTCTCAAGACTTAACAACAATTAGGTATGTCTCCGGTGTAAAAGAATTTAAAAATTATGTTTATGTTCTTTATGTTGGTGCCACTAAATCTGTAAAATATATGTTACATCAGTGTCATATGTAAAACAGCAGTCAAATTGAATGTTTTGTATAAAATTAGTATGTGACAGATAATTTAGGCATGAAAGTTTTTTTATTTTTTTTTGTAAAATTTTAGTTCACACAGGACCCAAAGATCAAACAAGTGCTCGATAAATGCTGATGATCGATAACTTTGCACATAATTTGTTTAGATATGAATCTCAATTATATTTACATTTATTACCCGATGTGGCGAAGCGAGGGCAGATAAAACCATTAAAAAACACGTGTTATCGCTGTTTTGAGTACAGTCAACCTTTTCCTTTACACGAAAAAATAAATGATTGAAATGATAAAACATCGCCTTGGGCTTTTCATCTTCTGTAATCGACTGTACTTATCTAGTTGCATATCTATTTTCTTGTGATTATGATAAAAAAAATAATGATTGCAATTTATTGATTGTAGATACAAGTGCTGTGAAATTAGTTTCCAGTTAAGGCGTTTTTAATGATAAATAAAATTAATCATTATCTTTGATGGTCGATGATCAAAATCTTATTTTTATAGGTACTCAGAAAGGATCCTTACAGAAAAAACTGGTTGTAAAATGTTTTAAATATGTACTTAGTTGTATATTTCATTATTTGATATAGTACACAAAATTTATATAGCAGTAGTTTTACATAATCTATTTCGTAAAAAATACGATTAAGTATTAAGTTATTTCAATCTTTGGTGTGTAAGATAATTATTATTATTATTATGTATGTTATACCATTATCTCGGGACTATAGAGTCTCGGACGTTTGGGAGTCGTGCGTGGGGCCAAAGCCAACACGTAGAGGCCCTTTTAAACAACTTTAATATGAGTAATGTGACACTAGCCGGCGGTTATCCCTGTATGCACTATAGAAGTACACCCAAGGACAACCCCCGGGTAGTGTAGGACTATAGAGGAAAGTGGAAGCAAATGAACCGGGTTATTGGGTTGAGTGATAGTGGACTGGGTATTTGGGATATGAATCAATGTTTTAAAACACGAAAAAATATTATTATTATTCCTAGCCAATTTGATCCCACTGCTAGGCAATATTTACAGAAATTTAAATCTTTAGAAATGTTGATTATTAAGTAACAGATATTTCTACTCACTACTACTTCTATCCTTATGTACTACTAATACCCCCTATTCAACCAATAGGTACCTACCAATAGGTACCTAGAATAGGTATTGTTTTCTACCATTGACACAACTTACCTACTTCACTTATTTCACTTAGGCTCGTATTTATAAAGCGATCTCAAGTTTGAAAGCAATATTAAGTGTGGATTTGACAGGCCGTTTTGTACTGAAATGACATTTCTGATTTGAACTCAAACTCGCTGTCACACTTGAGAGCTTAATATAAATATGGGCCTTACTTTCAGAGCCAGCTGGTACATCCTTGCAATAGAGCCATAAAATTGGATAGTACCTACTTAATATGAAAGTGATAATAGGTGACTACGATAGGTGGGCAGAAGCCACGCAACATGAGCAGTTTTATTGGCCAATTGGAGTAATGTGGTAACAGGTGTAAATGATCCTAAGTGGTGTTATACATTTTACCTGGCAAGTAGTTTTTTAGGGTTCCTTACGCAAAAAAAAAATCAAATTATCTTGTGGTCAACAATGTTGGTATTATGTCATAAAAGTTTATGCCTTTTGTTAATAGTAACAAGTGCATTAAAAATATTGTCATACTGTTTTTTGTTCGTCGGTAGTATGGTATCTTGCTGAAGATATTTTTAAGTAGATTTATGTAAACAGAATGTTTTATCCTTATACGTCATTAATGACAGCTTTTTAATAAACATTGAAAAGTACACTTTTATGAGGCCGTTGATATTTCGTCTACCCAGAATATAGAATCAAACAGCTGCTTCTTTTCCCGATCGCAAACTGCAAAAGTCAACTAAGAACGACAATCTCGGTTTATCGCAATTTAAGCAAACCGTCACTACAGCAATATAGTCTATATAATTATTTGACGCCGTTGATCTTCTGCTTACACTGCACCGTAACGTTTTTTGACCATCCATACGCTATTTGACTACTAGTCAAATCAGCAACTTTTTATGAAATGTCAAAAACGCTTTTTTGTATGAAAATACTGGCTTGTGACGTCACTGGCTTGTAAATATTGACTACTCAAATCAATAACTTCTATATTTTTAACTCGATTATTAAATGAATGAATTATTTTATAACATTGTAATTATAATTTTGAATTTAATTTTAGTCTTGATAAATTAATTAATTTCTTTATTGCGTGACATTTAAATGGAAAATTCATTTAATTAAATTGTAATTTGATCTATGTATGTACTGTTAAATGTTTATTTGTTTATTTAAAATTGAATTCTAAAAATTGGAAAAATTGAATTCTAAGATGTACTAACACTAGAATAAGTTAATTTTAATTTTACTAACAACTATGGATGTATTTGTCCGAAATAAAATTATTTGAATTTGAATTGAATTAAATCTAAGTGTGCATTTTTTTTTTTTCAAATGATGAATCAGACCCACAGTTATTATAGCCATCAGTTTTAAGTATAAATGTTTTGAATTTTTTTAGCCACCCAGTCAACATCCCTATCCAAGCTTTGATTTATAATTATAAGGTAAGTAAATCTATTAAAAGTACCTACAGTCACATACTTTATGAAATGGGTAGATCAAATCATCTAATTTAACTAGACTAGCCCAAATTGCCTCATCTATTAAACAACATTATCTAGATTTACGAACAGAAATGTCCCGACAAAATATTGGACCACATTCGCAGAATAGCCCGACAGACGGTAGCGGAATAGACCTAGAGCTAGTGCAGGTATTGGGATTGAAAATTGTTAATATACAGTGATAAGAGTGAAAAAAGTAAAAGAGTTTTAATAAAAACTAACAACACACATAATTAAGTTTCACCAAGTGCCGACAATCGCAAATATAAATTAGGTGTGTAGTACTCAACAGATACACATTTCACAGTGGCATTACTAATTAAAAAGTACCTTGTTAAATCAACACAAACAAAATTAAGATAATTTGTTCTCTTTTTCGTTTTTTAACACATTTCAACCGAGGTCCACCACGGCCTACTCTGACTGAACGTGTTAATATAGCACTGTTAGTTTGGTTAAAGCTGATAATTTTAAGTAGCAAAACTGATGTTGAATTGACTTCTTTAATCTGTTAATTCACTAAGGTTCGTATTTATAAAGCGATCTCAAGATAGAGAACAATATTAAGTGTGAATTTGACAGTCCGTTTTGCACTGAAATGACATTTCTGATAAGAACTTAAACTCGCTGTCAGTCTCAAGAGCTGATTAAAAATACGGGCCTAAGAACCCAAGTTTGTCACAAGCTCTAGGACTATAACAGTAGCACACGACTGAAATCACGATATCTGACAAACCAACGCATTGCTGACTGATGACTCAGTCGAGAAAATCATTAATTACAAGTAATGGCGAACATTAATCTATCGTTTCTCATTACTTGAGCACGCTTTCAATAAATAATTATTAAGAAAAAGTTTTGAAATGTTCGATTACAGCATAGTTAGGGTTTAATAGTGAAAGTTAAGCTTTATGTTATTGTATTCACTTCTTTTATATAGAGCTCATCGCAATGTTAAAACCAAAGGATATTTTTATGCGCTTTTTTGTGATTTTTTAGTCCTTAAGTCTCATAGGCTCTTATACATGACCGAAAAAATATGATTTAAGCCTGTTTACTGTGAACCTTAAATTTGGATTCAGCATACTCAGAACCTCAAGGAAGTGTTCTCCGTTTTATATCCTAATGCATTTTTTTTTACGGGTTGGCGTTTTTTTATATGGATGAATTGACATTTCTGATAAAAGAAGAGAAACTTCTAGGTACTAAGGCCCGTATTTATAAAGCTATTTCAAGATTGAGAGATTAAGTACGGATTTGACAGACCGTTTTGTACTGAAATGACTTTTCTGATACGAACTCAAACTCGCTGTCACTCTTGAGAGCTGATTATAAATACAGGCCTAAGCAAACTATTCTAGACTAAAATTTTCCAGGCTTCGGATAGCTTCAAATGCAAATGACATTTCTGAAGTATTTAAGTTCAATTTAGTCATTGCTTAACTGAAGTTTACTTGATCGGCGGCTGGATTCCTTAACGGTTGTCATTGTAATTGCCCGCAATTGATTTGATTCGTAACATAATTTATTAGTAGTTTATTGAAATCAGAAATCATGTTTAATTAGTAGTCGGAATCACAGAGTTTATAAAACTATCCATATTTATAATGTTTAACACTCATAGTTTTAACTTATATAAAAAAAAAACACATAAGTGTAATTAAATCCTGAATTTATAATATCAATGATTGAATCCACAATTATGGCGATCTGTACCTAAGTATGTATAGGTAGCAATTCGTAGTTGCAAAATACGCGACTTAACTAATATAAGTCCATACCTTTCACTTTCTATCATGAGCGTACAGAACGGGATAGCAATAATTTTAGTTGAGATTTTGTTAAGTCGGGAGGGTAGGGAAGTATTCACTTTTAGGTTCTTACCCTGAATGTAAATTAAGCTTTCACAAGAGAATACATACATATAATCATGCCTTTATGCCTAATGGGGATAATAGTACGGCGGTTAAGGATCAAAATCAGGACAAAGCTTGCACTTTCGCGTGATGGGTTGAATTGGTCTCAGACTAGTTGAACACGTCCTAAGGTATCTTTTGAGATATGTTGCCCTGGTGGGTACACTCCATGGGTCTGCAGACAGGGTCAGTTAGGTTACTATAGGTGCAATTACAGTATTTCAATGATATAGGAGTGGTGCTCGAACAAAGTTTGGAGCACACCCTGGTCAAATTCACATCGCGGTGAAAGAAATCCAAAATGGCGGAAAACAATTGCTTAATTGCGTAGTTGCTCCTATAGTAACCTAACCGACCCTGCCTGCAGACCCATAGAGTGTACTCACCAGGGCAACATATCTCAAAAGTTTTCTTAGGATGTGTACAACTAGTCTGAGACCCATTCATCCCATCACGCGAGAGTGCAAGCTTTTTCGGCTAACCGCCGTACTATAATACAACTTACGGTAGAAATACATACTTTCTTTTTGCGAATGCTGACTGGCATACAACGTTCACACTTAATATTTCTCACAATGCCATGACGATTGCATGATAACCTTTCAAATAATAACATTAAATTAAAAACATAACGAACGTTACTCACGATGGCGTATAATTTTAGTTGGAAATTGATATTTTATGAGCCTAAGAAATGTGCGAAGAATGCTCACTATATCTTATTTATTGTTGGTTTTATTTCAACTGCATATTTATGATGTACGTTTACTCATCACCTTATATCTAAAAAGTTGTAACGTACTACCTGGTTATGATTTATAATTATTTGCGACGGGTTATATCTTGAATACTTCCATGCTAGACTGGGAGAGACAGAAAAACATAGAATGTGCCAGCTGCATCTCCTCCCGGGCATGTTGTAAAAATCAGCAAAGGGATCCGAGGGTTTCAGTATTGTAATTTAGGCGATGGGCTGACAACCTGTCACTATTAGCAATATACAGATCTATCTGGAATAACCCTCAAAACTTGTCAGACGTGGCGGAACGACCTTTGTTTAGGTCGTTTACGCTCTGCGTACCCCATTAGGGATAAAGGCGTGATTATTATGTATGTATATATGTATTATATCTTGAATTCTGTAATACTGCATGAATTAAATAGTCTTTTCACACACCGACGGAACAAAGTAAGCTTTTCGGCCTCAGGCGTTGTAATTGTCACAAATTAGGTGTAGAAAGTCACAAAACCAACTACTACCGTGTGTGACCACTCAGGCTCGTATTTATAAAGCGATCTCAAGATTGAGAGCAATATTAAGTACGGATTTGATAAACCGTTTTGTACTGAAATGACATTTCTGATACGAACTCAAACTCGCTGTCACTCTTGAGAGCTGATTATAAATACGGGCCTCACACAGATTTAAACACAAGCAAGGCAAGGTGGAGTGGGTACCACTTGGACGTAGCTCCCATCCATACCACCCTAAAATATTACATTTATATTCCCGTGACAACGTAATAAACCTTTGGTCTAAATATACAAGCAAAAGAGTGGAACTCAATATCTGCGTCGGTGTTTCTGAATGCAAACAACCCCTAGAAATTCAAAGTTAGAGTGAATAGTCATCTTCCGTCTTTGTTCTAGACTGGCGTTAAGAGCAAACCCAATTCTAATAAAAACAAAAGTAATAAAATTTTCTTTTAATAAAACCCTTCTCAACCAATACCAAAGCACAATTTATTAACACATTCCATGCCAATAGTCTTCACAAACCGGTACAGAGCCGGAGCTACTGATGACAGCTTGGATGCGATGATCGACGTCGGTCAGCCTCCGATCGGCCCTGATCAGCTGATCACGGCTGTCACGATGACGTATTGACGTAAATTACGCCCCCGTGTGACGTCAGATTGACAGCATGACGCTGTAATATGGGAGCATAGTATCCAGTAGTACCCATGGGTAGAACCATATTTTATTACTTTCAAGCAAGAATGGGTATGATAGAAATACTTTGCAAGACCTAGAAAAATATACTAGTGCTGAATTTCAAGTATGCTTTGATACAGTGTCACTACTACAAAACCCACATAAAACTAAGTATTAAATATCACAAAAAAAAACAGACGCAGCGAGTATATATTAAAGCTCTACTATTTATCCCGTAAGGGGTATAGGCGTTATTTTATTTTTAAAAAAAATACACTATTATTATGGTTTGCAAACTTTATTTTATTATATTGGAGTGATTGTGAAAATTTTCATTAAATCTTTACATATTCATGGTTTCTTCATAGGCCCGAGGCTTCCATACAAACCAAGCTACTCAATGAATTGAATAAGCCATAATAATTACAAAGTTACTTTATAGGCTACCGACAAAATGATCTTTCATTATATTTTACGTAGTAGCATATTGAGTCTCTTTCTAGTAGCACTAGTAATAAAATTGTTACATTGGCATGTCTGTCTGTAGGTTATATAAAAATTAGTTTATCTTAGAAAATAAAACCAAACTTAAACTTAAAACAAATGTAGTTCAATGCCATTTGTAAAAAAAATAATTGTACTGAATAATTTCTTTATTTTTATTTATTGATAAAGGATGTAAGGAATAGCTTCCCACAAACTGCAAGGGATTATTCAGTCAACGAATCTGAAAATTTTCAGCTACTTTTTCAGGAAATGTTTCTTTTTATTTCCCATAGGCAGAGAGTTCATAGATACAAATTGTTTTGTATAGGGAAGTATTTTTTTTTTTACTTTCATGGTACTTTCGGAAAAACGGGAATTAAAGCGAGGAAACTCGTAGCAGAAAACATGTTTATAAACAAAATGATTGAAGTGCACCAAAAAGATTATTATTCAAGATAGTGTAGTAATAAATTAGTATGAAAATGAGCTGTTGTTGATAGCTATCGAATTTGCCGTGGGTAGATAAATGATAATTTATATGAAGAAACAGGTTGTGATTTGGAATAAATTGTGAAATAAATCTTAATAGTTACCTGATTTAATCTATTTTCATCTAATCTTTGAAAAGAATTAACTCTACAAATAGTACACCAATAAAAAAAATGTGGCAATACGTAAAATGCAAAAACAAATAACGTACTATTATAATAACGAACGCCCGCCGCCGTGTAAGTAATCTTTGAGCTATGGAAGAGCTAAATATAGAATTTACCAACAGCTTTATCTTTCTCCTTCTTCTTTATATGTCTATTATGGGATAGGATGGGCCTCACTCCGGGCAATGACAACAAAGGCTTTCCATTGATCCCAACAAAGCGGTGGTAGGCTCCGAAAGGGGCCGCCTGTCTCTCGACCACCCTCTCACCGGAGTCCGGCGCCTGTCATCCCTAATCTCGTCTAGAGTCAAGAGCAAACCCATTTGTAATAAAAAATATATGTCCACACAAGCTGTTTTTTAAAATGACCAACCACTTAACAGTGTATTTCAGTGAGTCACTATACGCTCTGCCTACCACGTCAGGGAAACATACGTGACTAGAAGTAATTTAAGTTGTAGCCAATAGTTGGTATCCTAATCTTGTTCCCATTAGAA
Source organism: Scrobipalpa atriplicella (assembly GCA_029255725.1). Classification (NCBI taxonomy): domain Eukaryota; kingdom Metazoa; phylum Arthropoda; class Insecta; order Lepidoptera; family Gelechiidae; genus Scrobipalpa; species Scrobipalpa atriplicella. The sequence goes on along the minus strand of JARACY010004212.1, from coordinate 12,377 downwards.
ACCGATTCCATCCCAGATAGTGCGTCGTATTTGGCATTTTAATTATTAATTTAATTATGGAACGAACAGCCTCTATTACATCTGTAATTGGGCCTTGGAATTGGGCTCAAATCTGGAGCCACTTTATCTAATGATTTATATCTCTTGGTCATAATTTAACGTCTTTTGAGATGGAATTAGGTATAGGTCCAGTGTAAGTAGTTTGGAGAAATAGAAGAACTCTGAATCTCTGATTATTGTAAGAGAGTTTTAATTTTCACTTCTTTGCTGGATGGAGAGCGATAAAATTGCAAAAATAGATTATGGCAGTTGCTTCTCTTTTAACTGAAAAAAAAAAAATACAACGCCAGCCTTGGGTTTCAGCGTTAGAATTGCAGCGGCAATGGGCTGAAAATCTGTGACTATGGTGATTGGTTGACAAACTATAAAAATCTACATTAGGAACCTCATTAGTCATAGATTGATCCACGTCTATACATACATACATAAAATCACGCCTTTATCCCTAATGGGGTAGACAGAGCAAAAACGACCGAAACATAGATCGTTCCGCCACGTCTGACAAGTTTTGAGGGTTATTACAGAGATGATTATGTATAATGCTATAGTGACAGGTTGTCAGCCCATCACCTAAATTGCAATACACTGAATCCCTCGAATCCCTTAGCTGGTTTTTACAGCATGCCCGGGAGAAGATGCAGCTGGCACATTCTATGTTTTTCTATCACTCCCAGTCCAGCATGGAATACAGATTTTCTAAATCGCTGATGTTATAATATCTTTGAGGGGAGTAGCAAGCCTTTCCCAGCACAAGCATGTTATTGACGACTACTGGGAAGACTTAACCAAAATTTGTAAAATAAATATCGTAGAGTTAGAAATAAAGACAATTTTTATTTGTCTATGAATTTAATATGCGTGATTTAATAATAAAATGGATACGGTAAGTATACAGGTCCTGTTTTAATATTGTAGTTATAACCATTAGCACGGCGTTAAACAGATCCTCATTATTGAAGTAGGCTAATACCGATCGCACCATCAGTTGAGCGGGTTAATAAGGAGGAGGCAGATTCGATCGAGCCACGGTATTGCTAATTTAACTTTGGAAAGTACCAGGCCCTTCTTTCCCATTGGACACGTGCCCAGGGCCCCTTGATACATGAGGCCCCCGAGTGCCTGCCGTGACCCGTGCGTGGCCCAGCTATGTCCGTCTCGCATGCCAAGGACAAAAGGAATTTTGATATTTGGCCGATTTCAAACCATATTATAAAATTTTGCGCTCGCTTTGCTCGTAATTCTTTTCAACGTGCTCTCCCTGCCTTATAAGTACAAAGTTTAATTTATTAATTTTATTAATATTTGGTTTTTGCTTACAATTTCTCGTAAGTAAATTTAATTTTTGGGGACCCTAAAGGGCCCATTAATTAATCCTACAGTATCCAGGGCCTCCTATAGGTTAGAGACGGCCCTGGAAACAACCATCGAACCACTTATATGGTTAACTAGCGGTAGTCTGTGATGGTATCGTCGTGCACGTAGGTTAATAGATTTTTTTTTTTTGAATTATACGATAAATTAGCGCCAAGCCAACTTATTATAAAATATATTTTTTTGGCTGTTCTATATAACTTTTTTGGATGATGTTATAATCAGTTAGAAAGAAACAAATAACTGTTAATAAGTGTTAAAAAAAAGTAAAATAAAATGCTATTAATAACACACTATTTACACCAGTTCCACTATAACTGTAAAATTTTATACCTATCTATCGAAATATTCACATATTATGTTGTTAGCTGTTTTACAACACTGGCTGTCCTAAAAGATTGGATGGTGTATTAAGTATTTGGTAAATAAACTGTCAAAACTAAGGGTCTATTCACACTAGCGCTTATCTATTTATCTTTTTGATTCGATTATTTTATCTATCTTTTTTCATAGTAAATAAAGTTCTATATTGTATCATGCTCTTGAAAAGTGTGCACTGAGTCGCGTCGTGTCTCTTTCACCACTACTGAAACAGCACTCAAACTCAAAGCAATAAACAACAAACAATTACAAAACACTGTATACATTACTTTACAAAACAACAAGATAACAGCCTAATAGCTATGTTAGTGTTGTTTAATGCAATAATTAAATAAATTACTCGAACCGCGTTTTCAATTAAATTGCACTTCACTAAATTGTAGGATGGGGGATTTATGTGAACTGGTGGCGGCTGTTGTGCGCAGACGCAGAGTTATAGACTAGTCTTGGAGCCTCTGGTTGCTAAATTACTCTGAGCTGAGCTTCCATGCTGGAAAGGCATACTATAAAACCAGAGGGAGTCGTGAGATTCGGCATAATGCAATAAATATTCAATTTATGATTCTATTATAGCCATTCTGAAATGACCATCAAAATGAGACGTTGGATCAACGTTTTTCAAAGTGCAGCTACTAATCGGATCAAGAAATGCTTATCATAAAACATAATTGACCTGTTTTTTATTTTTACATAAGTTTTGATTTAATGTTCATTGACCAAAGTAATGCAAAGATGTTGTCAATATTGTCGAAGGCGACCACATGACTGATCGCAGGCTCTTGCCAGTAAATAGCACAGAATATAAATTGATAATGTTTCATCTCCTATTTGAATTGAAATTTTCTTCAGTGGTATATATCGTGAGAAAAACAAACACCTAATAATGACACACTCTTTCTCCAAGTATTTCACATGGAACATGGTAATGTAGGTTGTTCATGCAAGATAGAAGAGTTTCCACCAAGTTGTCGTTTTAATAAACGGACGTCAGATGAAGATTGGATGCTGAGATATGTAAATCTGCTTGTTAATCTACTGGTTACTTACAAAGTAGCTACTTGAGATACTTGAGTAGTGGTAGTCACATGATCTTTGTATCTAATTCTATATGGTTTAATTTGTATAGTACGAGCAAGTAGGAGGTATGGGTAAAAACTTTGTCAAAAGCAAATCAAATTTAAACAACTTTAAAGAACCTTATAAAATTGATTATTAAGCACTTTCATTTTACTCACCGTACGAATATTACCCACGAACTATCATAAATCCTCGTCTTTCATTGTTGTCATACACCTCTCTATAAAATCTACTAAATTATTCCTAGGAACATGACAAGAAAAATCTACGACATACTTGATTCAAATTCTATATTTTCGGTAAGTAGGTATATTTAATAAGACGCAGATATTTTTTGAGTAGGTTTAATTACCTAGCTATTTCAAGTACGTATCTAGCTAATTTTAACGATCAAAACGCACAGTTCTAGATTAAATATTTCGACGTTATTAAAACAAATTAATAAAGTCGAATTTCTGGAATATTGCCACTAATTAGAGTGAATTTAGGTTTTTTCCGCTTAATAGGTAATATTATACCGATTATCTGGGTAAGTAATTAATGACTCCCATTATAGAATTGATAACATTTAAAGATAATATTGCAATACATTTGTACCTTTTAGTTGGTATTTAAGATAATGATGAAAGCCTTGCATTAAATGCTGAAGGGTCAACGATTTTGATACTAAAATGGTAAAAATATTAAAGTTAACTAACTTACTAGGAAAAGTAAAAGTGCATGTTTAAGGCTCGTATTTATAAAGCGATCTCGAGATTGAGAGCAGTATTAAGTATGGATTTGACAGATCATAATGTACTGAAATGACATTTCTGATATGAACGCAAACTAGCTGTTAGTCTCAAGTGCTGTTTATTAATACGGGCCTAAATCGACTACAGTAATGACAGCACATGCGCTGCTCTACGTTTTAATTTTATCTAAAGATGAAAGAATTTAATGATAAAAAATGAAGTGGGTGACTTTTCATTTACTAGTAATTGAAACTTTAAAATAAACATATTCTGGGTACAATGAGGAATTATGGGGCGAAATATGTGTATGTAAACAAATTTAATATCATTAGAATAACTGAAAATAGGTTAACCGTGGTTTTCCATTTTGGTATGAGTATCCGATGTTTTGAAGCAGTTGCATGCATCAGTTGCACCGCCGCCGTAATCATGACGCATGCAACTGCGTCAAAACATCGGACACTTATACCAAAATGGAAAACCACTAAGGCCCGTATTTATAATCATCTCTCAAGAGTGACAGCAAGTTTGAGTTCGTATCTGAAATGTCATTTCAATACAAAACGACCTGTCAAATCCATACTTAATATTACTCTCAATCTTGAGATCGCTTTATAAATACGAGCCTAAAAGACGACTGTCCTGTTTGCAATATTTTATGGTAGTAATCTACTTATATGGCAGTAATACAAATTAGTCTACAAGTTTACAACTTTATACGTCTACAATGAAACAAGTAATTGTTCTTTGTTTACACGAAGTCGTTTCATAGAAGCCTACAATATCATTACCTTGTCTATTACACCATTAACTATTATTTAACATTAAAAAATGCCATAAAATTGAACATAAAAGGCGAATCAATGAGCCGAATGTGAGCACAATGCACATTAAACTAGCAGGGGCTATGCATAATGCTGGACTGGGAATGATAAAAAAGCATATAATGTTTCAGCTGCTTTTCTTCATGGGCATACTTTGAAATCCAATAGAGGGACACATGTATTGTACTTTAGGTAATGGGCTGACAATCTGTCATTGCAGCATGAAGACTAAAAGGCGTTGGGAGCTAGGGAGCGGCAGCGACTTCTCAAATCAGTGATTGCAGCTAATAAACCCAAGGAGTGTCCTTCTAATATACACTCAAAATACCACACTGGTGTCAAAATCAGTTCTTGGTAACACCTTGTTAAGAAAAATAGGAAGGCTTGGCTAAGTATAAGGAACCAGACCTACTTACATACCTACTTTTTTTTTCAAATTGATAAATGGGTTTGCTCCTGACTCTATATTATGCATCGATGTTGATAACCCGGCTGATATGTGAGTGAGTATAGTGAGTATAATTGATAAATAGTATTCCCAACAGAAGGCAAGATAATACTGAGGTCATTTTAGTAGTAGAATAGAAGTAGAAATTCCTTATTGTTGTTACGCATAGCAAATTGCTTGTATTCACTTTGTGTTTCCCGAGTGTAATAAATTGCTGGATTCCTAAGATAACTCGATGCGCTCAATGCTTTAGGTTGTTTATGGGGTGACTTTTTACTCATTACTGATACCTTGTAATAACAAACCATTTTCCTCGGTCGAAGTTTATAGAAACTTTATTATAAGCTGATTGATACCTACATTAAACTTCTGATGAAATTATTGGAAAAATAACTAGTTCTTCTTCTTAGCGAGTGGATTAAATAACTAGTTGTTTATTAGATATTTAAACTTGGAATAATCTTAAATTGGAGGTGTTATCTTTAACTCCCGTTAAAATCAAACCCATGAGCCCCGGATCGGTAGCTCAAAGCTCAGACCACAAGACCACAGAGTTTCAAATATAATCATAACACTCTCATTCACCGTTGACTTGTCGGACATTTTCCACCGTGACTAATCCACCGGTCTTGTACTTAAAAGGAGTTAAGCCATTACCAGATAGCAAATCAAATTTGATAATTACACCGAGACTTGACTGCCCAAATCACCCGCGACTAATACTAGGGCTCGTATTTATAAAGCGATCTCAAGATTGAGAGCAATATTAAGTATGGATTTGACAGGTCGTTTTGTACTGAAATGACATTTCTGATACGAACTCAAATTCGCTGTCACTCTTGAGAGCTGATTATAATTATCGGCCCTAGGATAGGAAACCCCAACGCACCATTTGGTGCTAAAGTATCGCCCAAGGGGATAACATGAATAATGCAGGGACGTAGGTAGGACAAACATACCGAAACCTTTTCGGTATGAAATGTATTCTTTTTTTCATTTCCTTTTTGTGTTCTGACTCCTGTAAATGACAGACCAAGACGTCGGGTTTCAGAATAAAATTACAATCGTTGAAATTGTTTGAATAAATTGAGACAACATTGTAACAAAGCATTGAAGTTACATTTCAAGACAATTTGATCCATTTGATGAGCAAAACATAAAATATTTTTAGTATGAACATTATGCTCGAGCACATTGTATTTAATGCATGCCTGAGCAGTAGCCTTGGGGTATTTACCATTAAGTAGTACACATTACCATTAATATAGAAAATTATCATGAATATCAAAGCACAGATAAATTACATCATTTGCCTATGAAAGTGACTTATGTGTTCCCTGACAATTCGCCGAGGGCGCTATCTGAATCCAGGCCCTGATTATTACAAATGATGTTTACTCTTAGCCACAGTCGAAATAAAAGGAGCAGTAAAGGCGATATATTATGTTAAAGGTCAGTTCACATCGGGCCACTATGCGGCGTGTAGCTTGCTTGAAATGAAAAGTCTATTTTTTGCATAGTAAATAAAACTCTGTATTATTTCACGCTCTTGAAAAATGGGTGCTACGTTACGTCGCTTCCCGTGATTTCCGGTGTGAATTGATGCTTTGCGTGGTCCTGCTACATAGTGGTTCAGTGTAAGCTTTGGGCCTTCCGAACTCTACGCACGCATGGTATTATCTTGAGGTCAAACTGAATTTTAGGATTTCGGTTTCGGTCAGCAGCGTAACAACCGTACTTGCGTTCAAACTATCTGACCTGTCGTTTCTTTGAAATTATACGATTGCATACGATCATAAAACCGATAAAACAAACTTTGGAATTAGTCAAAAAATAATTTCACGCGCGTATTTAACGACATTTTATATAAAGACGTGATACTGCTCGTTTTTCTTTTACTGTGACCTGACTCCGGCCCTGGTTGACACAAATGATATTTGCTCTCAGATCACGCCCCTTGATTAGTCGGCTATGATTTAGGTGAAGTATAATGAGGAATATGTAAATAGAGGGCAGGTCCTGTTCAAGCCAAGTAGAGGCTTGAAAACTCTTTAGGCAGTGGAATCTTACATAATAGAAAAACAGCCATAATCTATCTTTATATTTTATGAAATTAGGTATGTCATTATCTGTGGTCATTATTCATCACCATCAGCTCATAAACGTCCCCACCTTGGGCCAAGGGGGACGAGCCTTCCCTGGAAAAGAACGTTCGGCCCTTAGTCGACCACGCGTGGGCCCAGTACAGATTGGTTGAAATCATACACAATTTGTGAATTTCTCCGTAGGTGTGTGCAGGTTTCCATATGATGTCTTTTTTTTTACACCGTAAAAGCACCGAATAAACGTACATTATGATATTCGGAAACCGAAAAACACATTGTTACGTGGCAGGATTCAAACCACGACCTCCTGCATAATAGGCAGCGGCCCTATCCAATACACCATCGGGCGACCTATATGACGTAAAATAAATAATGATAATAAAAAATTATAAAACAGGTTCAGTTATCTTTGACATGATAATTGAAATTCATGTCAAATTCATAAGGTTCATCATGATAAAACAAAGTTCGCCGACATCGCATTCTTTATTCATATCCTGTTAATTTAAACTAGATAAATTACATAATTACCCTCATAATTTACAGACCGTTTATAATTACTGTTTTTAATGGTTTTATATAAATATTCCCCATACTGGTAGCCTAAGGACTTGGTTTAAACACTTCACAGTAATTACTAACACTCGTTAAGACTCACACTAGGGATCATATTTTATGCTCTTACTAGATTTATTTAGAAAAACTACTACTGATTTTGATGTAGAAGGTCCTAGAAATATTACCAATCTTGAAGTTCACATTGTAGAAATCACAGAAAGAAAATAATTCTTACAGACCCAGATAACAATATTATTTCTTTGCTCTACTAAATTTCAATTGTCAAAAGACATTGGCCACGATACCTGCTACCTGCCTAAAACTATACCTGCCATTTTCTGTCTTGAATGAAAAGAAAGGACGGCACTATAGACGAATTATTTTTGATCCTGTCATTTACAATTTATGTTCATAAATTTCAAAGGGTTTCGGTCAATACTTTGCCACTTAGTTAACCTCTAATGTTGCCCCATTCTGTTCTTTCATAGCAAAAAATGACAGATATGATTTTATTTTAGTTAAATGGTGTTTATATCGAATCGAGGCCCATAACCCTTACGGACCCTGCTAATTATTTCTTACCTCTTCAAAATTACAAGAGACAGAACACACTCGGTAAACAGACAACCAGTCCAATAGTCAGAAGACATTTTCTCTGTTTAGGGAAACACTGAATGAGTATAGCACAGAATCGGCAAGAATAGCACATTTAAGAAGAGACCTATGCTCAGCAGTGGGCCAATAAAGGCTAAATAGATTGACATACAAAAGTAACTTCCTCCACAGTTACTATAAGGAAATTCTTTTAACACTATAGTCCATGTCAATTCTCTTAGGCCCGTATTTATAAAGCGATCTCCAGAGTGAGAGCAATATTAAGTATGGATTTGACAGGTCGTTTTGTACTGAAGTGACATTTCTGATACGAACTCAAACTCGCTGTCACACTTGAGAGCTGTTTATAAATACGTACCTTAGTCATCAATTCTTGCCACCTCTTATTAAGTAAGCAACAAGTAAAGTGGAAAATTATCTCGAAGTCCCTCCACTCACAAACTGTACGAGATATTATAATGATACACATTGAAGGATTTCACTAAATTACACTTTCATATTGATTTCAATCCACCTACTTAAATTGTAAGTATTACTATTAAATATAGCTGGGGGATATCATTACGGACCTAAGGGTATTCTCTGTGGAAGTATTTTGTTGAAGAACATTTTTATACACAACGTAACAATGTTGAGGGAACACCAAATATTAGTTTCTGAAGACACTGAAACAATATAGAGATTTTTCGTGACCTGTAAAAATAACCGTACTTAGTTTTAATTCTTATTTATAATTGATGTATTTAAGGGCAGCAACACGTTCGTATAACGTTTTGGTTGAAGGTTCCGTTCAACACGCTTGCAATGCATTTTGTATTCATTGTCACGTTACGCCGCATAGCACCGAACCTTCGGTCAAGCGCATCCTTCCGCGAGTACGCATTACCCCTGACACCATGTATAGTTTCTACTAACACCCTGTAATACCATAAAATTTTGTGTGCCATAATTATTGACCGTCATTTATCGCGCCGAACAAGACGCCGCGTAAAACCGACTGTTTTTTTTGCGGGATGGAGCGCCGCATACTTACTGCCGAAGTTTTTTTGCTGCCCTAAAATACTTAACAATTGTCAAAAAAAAACTCTAAACATGATTGTGATGCAATTCATATTTTGTTGGCGCTACGACGAGAAGTTCCTTTTTTGTGTGGTATTTATTATTTTGTATCCTCAATCATCATCTTCCTAGCCTTTTTCCCGTATCTCTCGGGGTTGGCTACCTAATTTAGGTAATTGGACGAGGGTACTGGTTTTTACACAGAGCGACTGCCATCTGACCTCCACAACCCAGAAGGGAAACCAGACCCAATCCTAGATTAGGTTACACACAATACCTTTGAATTTCTTTGTAGGTGTGTGCAGGTTTCCTCACGATGTTTTCCTTCACCGTAAAAGCGCCGAATAAACGTACATATGAAATTCGAAAACCAAAAAACACATTGGTACGTGGTGGGGGATTCAAACCACGACCTCCTGCATAGTAGGCCGTGGTCCTATCCACTACACCATCCGGGCTTTGCATCTTCAATATGTTCCAATATTTTTCCGCTGCGTGTAAATCCCGACGCTATTATGGAAGTCTCCGCATTTTCTCAGAATCACAAATAGCTTCTGTTATTATTACGCAGAATTCGTCTTGTTGCAACAAAGTTATAGTAATTTGGAGCCATTTTATAGTAAAGTGCTGCCTAGGTGGTTATTTTTCAGGCAATTTTCTGTTTCATTAGAAGATATCAGATTTTTCTTTACTTATCCTGCCCTTAGGATATTGCAGTTAATCAACCGATAAAATTCTACACTTTGTAAACGTACTTATTATATCGTAAAAAAATAGAGCATAAAAAAAATAATCAATATTATCTTTGATATCACGTATACACAAATAATCTTTGATGAAAAGTCATTTTCTGTATGAAGGAACTTTCCATACAATAGCGTTTGCTTGTTTAAAAAGCCCAATATTTTTGATAAATAATAGAAAATACAACGCTTTCAGAATATTCAACCGATATTGAAATTTTAAAGAGAGTTTCGGTACTAAATTAGTAAATCCTAACTCTGTTTAAAATTTTATTATTAAAATATTACATATTATGTATTAAACATTAATAACATTAAAATTGTATCTACACAGAGCCTTACAACTAATCACTAATTAACATAAAACGGCCACAAATCGTGGCCCGTGCCAAGCCTGTGTAAGATACAATTAACCATCTACTGCTATTAACCAATCGACCAATTTTACAATTATAAAAGCATCAACCGTGTTTACCTTACCGGTAGTACCACTGTGCGGAGTACACTCCAACACACACAAAACTTAGGATGTCGGATGACATTTTAACAAACTTGGAGGCTTTGAGGCTTGCGCGTGGCGTGCGCGGGGGCTTGCACGAGGCGTGTGCGAGCCTTGCGCGTGGCGTGCGCGGGGCTAGCACGAGGCGTGCGCGAGGCCATTTTCTATCAATTTAATGACGCGTTCAGGCCGCGTTCAACCCGCGTACCATCTGAAATTCTGAACAAAGCCTTATGCTTGTATTTATGAATCAATCTCAGGATTGAGAGAAATATTAAGTACGCGTTTGATAGGCCGTTTTGTATTGAATGACAATTTTGATGCAAAATCAAACTCACTGTCAATCTCAAGAGCTATGATTCTTTTAACTAACAAATAGCTACTGATATGGTTTGTCTAACCGAAACAATCAAAGACAGCAACCACCCAAACCTACGGCTAATGCGGAATCCTTTTTCTTACATACAATCAGGTGACCTACATTTTCCTAAAAAAAAACCAAGGAGATCTCAAAAAGTGATAAATATCAACATTGACTTCCCTCCATCGGAATCAAACCCACGTCCTCTAGATCAGGACCAAAAACACACAACTAGACTACAGAAACATTTTTAATATGCGATGGACTGTACTGAGAACAATTTTGTACAAGTGGTACCAATTTCCATGTCAGCAGTAGTAAGTAATTAAATCAATATCTGGAGTGGATTGGGTGTGGTAATGTTGATATTCCAAACTGTTATTGCTAGGAGAGAGAAATGGTTATAGTTGTTGAAGAGATAATTGATGCAAACGCAAACTAAGTAGTAATAGCACAGGTAATAGTACCAACAGTTTCATGTCTCTCCAACTGAGCTACAGTTCTCACAACTTGACAAAAGCCTGTCGGTCTATATACTGCAATCAAAACAAAAAACAGTAACTCCCTAAAGCTCTATTGATCTATTCTATTGAAATTTTAAACTCTGGGAGTGCTGGCAGAAGCAAAAACTCAACAGATGGCGCTAGTAGGTTTTTATCTCCTCTAGCATGAGAGAAAATAATCACTGCTTAAAATGATAATTCATATCACTATACGATTGAACGGAATTTGATTTTCCTTTTTGAACCACTTTACGACACACATCTTCCGCCATATTTAGCTAAGTCCGGCTCACCCGGGACTCGAACCTGCACTTAATCACCGGCGACAAGTGCCCGTGGCGAGCACTAACGCACTAACTCATCGCATAAATCAGCGGACGATTGAAATCAGGGGAACAATGACGGCCGATGCAAATGGGAGAGTTTTGCTGTGCAATGCAGGTTGGACGAAAGAAATTGGAGAAAGATTAGAAAAAATGTTAGAAAATCAAAATAATCTTTCTGTAGTTTACAACGGACAGCTGTTTGAAGAAACATCTTATTGTACCACGAAGTGACAGGCTGCAGAGCCGCAACAATAAATTTTCGAGCTCTATAAATGAAAATGTAAATAAATAAAGTTATCTACACAGTTTCACGCTCTTGAAAAGTACGCGCCGCGTCGCGTAGAATCGGTTCACGGTGTAAAGTGACCCAAATTTTCTGTATTCCTACTGAAAACCGAAGTACAATAACTTGTTTTTTTTTATCAAGGTGGCAATGTACCTCAAAGTAAGTCGCTATTATACTGAAGTGGACTGAACACCAGATCATAGGCGTCTCTTAGTACTAATTGTGTGGTAATAATAAGCAAGATTTATTGCAACAAATGAGATCACAGAAGAAAATTGATGGCGTTTAGTAGCTAATGGTATAAGAATAAAAAAAAAAAACAACATTCGTATTAAAGACTCGCTTCTTTTTAATAACTCGGCTTGAAAATAGATTTCTCTGCCGGCTGATCAATGTCCGAAACCGAAACATAGCCTAAACCTATATA
>JARACY010004211.1:0-28160 GCA_029255725.1 Scrobipalpa atriplicella | reverse complement strand
CTCTGTTACAGAAGGTTTTTTTTTTTGTTTTTTGGTACCTATTGGGCTGGGCGCCTGAAGGACTTTACAAAAAATCATTTAAGCTGTTTTATCCCGTTACAGATGAAGAAAAAAATAATGAATGTACAAAAAATATTTAAAAGGAAAACAAAAAACGCTTCTCGATAATTAATTGGGTCACATTATTTTCTTAAATTGTTACTTTGGGACAGATTAAAAATATGATCTGTTTCTTTATTGGAAGTACCTTATTACTGTAAAATTCAGTAGGTACAGTTACTGGAGTAATGTAATAATACCTACATAGATCCAAATATTTTTGAAGTACCTACTAAAAATTATAATAAATTGAATCTGTGTTTTTGGGGTGGTTTAAAGGCAAGGGCGAACTTATTTCTATGAAGAGATTTCTTCCATTCCAGGCAGCCGTTGGGAATTGAGAGAATGAGAATAATTTTGAGGGACAAGACAATGCACCATTAGGTAACTAAGAGTAAATATGGGAGGGAGATCCTAGTGCAACTCAGGCCAGTGGCAGAGGCAGTAGTGGAAGGCTCAGCACGCAGATGACTGGTCTCCGACCTCTAGATATGGTGCACAGACCTACCTACTTTATACGTAATTTTTTATAGCAAATGTACTACAGTCAGTACGTTTTTTGTAGCCAATTCTGTGCAAAGACTTATAATTCTGCAGGCATGCCCACATTTCAAAGTTTCCAGACGCACCCACTCAGCAAGTTTTGTGAAACCGTACAATTCGCAATCTGTCGTTATGAAACTCATTTAGATTAGAAGCATAATTATGAGGATTTGAATAAATCACAATTTTATTACTCATTCATGCGATTAACATTTTAATGACCTCGTACTATTAAGATAGAGTAATGGCTGAATTGCATTTAACTTCGCGTTGTTATAAAGTTTGCATGTGCAACTCTGTTCCTTAATTAGCTTGGGTCATGGCAATGGGAATGCCATTGTTTTATGTCATTTTAATTACTCAAACTAAGTATCGTACTACTGATATACCAGACACAAGTCTGGAGCTAAATCGGTTTCGATTCGGTAAACACACCACTTAACTAAAATAATACCTATTATGTGGCGGGCAGGTTTTACGGGGAGTAAAAAAAAATTGCTGACGAAACTTTAGAGTGTGATCCTTCCTACCCATGAGACTGAACAGCTTTCCCCAAGGAACATAGGTCGAAATGTAAAAAAAATATACGAAATTTTAGGTCAGTGGTTGTTTGTTTTTATACAAATTGTAGGACAGAAACAAGAGTAAGTTTATGTAAAGATGGACTTAGCGAAGTAAAGTAGTAAAATCTCAAGAAAACAAGTTTATGGGAATAAATTAAACTACGATAAAAGTCAAAAGTGGGTCGTAGTGTCAGCGTTTCAGAAAAGATTTCCATAACTTCTTATGTCCTTTTATACCTACATTTAACACAATGGCAGCAAAACAAACATAAATATTTTTAAATAAAAGAGGCTATTACTGTAAATATACCTCTACCTACTTATTCTCGGAAAAAATGCCTTTATAATTAAGGTAAAATTTTCACTTTCCAGCGTCATAGAAAGAAACCTCCTGGGTAAATAAATCCTGTATACGCTAAGCAATTAAAAAGAGGGGCAATATTTATGACGTTGACTTAGTTTTATGCACAACGAAATAGACAATACCCAAATATACTAATTAAATAAAGAGCAAATAGCTACATAACAGAGCCCTTCAAATTACGACCAGTGACGTCTTTATAGCTTGCACATTCACCAACAAACGTTACATAAGCACGCGTGGTGGTCAGAATGGTCACCACCACTCACCTTCCGACCGTCTACAACAAACAGTAGATTACTGCAGTCGGCGGTGGTACTCAGTGCAACTCGTGCGCAAGTGCTGTGAAGTGATTGTGTTGAACACTGGATTGAGATTTTTTTGCGGTAGGTCCGTGTTTTGTGGTTTTGGGAAGGTTATTTTCTGAGGTCGTGCTTAAATGTGAAGTTGGTTTTAAGGATTGTCTGAAGGTGAAATATGATTTGTTGTTTATTTTGGCGTGCCTTTAGGTACGTTTGCTGTATGTTTTCCTATTTGGAATTAACTTATTGTTTAGCAGTTTCTGTTAGAAGCAATTCAATGTTCTAAACTAAATTAATAATTAGTAACTTATTGAAAACTAAAGGTTATAACAATATTACCAGCATATTATTTGTGACCCAATTCGAATTGTCAATTTGTCTCATTAAATTAATAATTCAAATTTAAATTGCTATCAATTTAATAATTTATAGATCTTTTGTCGAGACGACAAAGAATTCCTTCTGAATGCGGTATATTAAGTGATAAATTTGGAAGCTAAATGGAAGGGCTCTTGAAGATAATGGTTTTATTAAAAACCTCAATTTGTTCACTGCTATCGAGGACTTCGACCTGATCATTGTGCTTTATATTTGCAACTGGAGTAGGCATTGTGCTAGTTTGATATTAAAACACATAAATTAAAGTTAGCACTTGACTGAAAAGCCTGAAATCTCAGACAAAAGGGTTATTCAGTCTCTTGAGAAAATAGAATTCAAGAGAGATGATAATAAACTGACAAGTACCTAAGCTACCATTTTTTATGCAGATAAAATACAATCTTTATTTTCAAAAGATTTCTTTCTTTCTTACATACATAAAATTACGCCTTTATCCCTAATAGCTTAGGCAGAGCGTCAACGACCTAAACAAAAGTCGTTCCGCCAAGTGGGATAATAAGTTTTTTAAGGCTTACAATATCCTACCTACTTGCTCGTAGATCTGTACATGGCTATTAACACGGTAAATTCTAATTTAGAAGATTCATAGCAATGTTTATACTATACATAGTAATATACCTTTATATACCTATATCTATACACTTTTATGAAGCTAGGCGTACTAATAAGGCACCCAATGCCACCGCATATTGGTAATGTAAATTACTCAAGCCAAAGTTGCAGCAACTCTATGACAATGTGTGAGCTATGGCAGCTTGACCTGACCTAGAGTTCGCTGTTGCAAGGTGTATTGCTAACTTCGGATAAAAAAAATCGATTTATGCTTCATTAGACCCGTATTTATAAGAAGCTTTTAAGATCGTATCAAAAATTACGTACCTATCACGCAATGTTGAATGAATAGGTAAGTTTTGTATTTAATTTTTGTCTTGAGTCAGATTTAATATACTTATCATTATTATATTATAATTATGTAGATGCTATGAATAATATAAAATGTACCGTCATAAAAAAAAAATATTACGTTGTTATTCATTCTTGCATTTATTATGACGTGATCAGTAAATAAAAATAACTGTGTTGAAATATAGGTACCGATTCTTTGCACTGGTATTATTATGATAATTATGAAATTTAAAAGTTTAATTAAAGTTCCATTTGGTTTGGTTTAAGTTTTATATTTGTAAAATTTAATTTCAATAAAATTGGCATCACTCAATCCACTTAATAATTCATAATTTTATCCAATTTTATATTGAAAAATTAAAACCTGTATTTCACTCAAAATAATAATAAGTATTTCTTTAATTACATTCAACATTATACTCAGCGTACTTATATTGCTGCATGTAAAAAAGATTAAAATATTGGTAACGGATTTGGATTTTAACAATAATAAGATTAATCCCTGACGGACGTATTATTTAGAGTTTCAAATTAATAAATGAAACTAAATTTTCTAAAAAAAAGTACTCGTTAATTTATCACTCATCAATTATTGCGAATTTGGGTTTGTAAAAAACAAAATTAGTATTTTTAAATAATGTTTATTAATGCGTAGTCTTATTTCATCTTCTCACTTAGTATTTTTTTTTATTCTGTAAAACTAAAATATTAAAATTCCAAAATAATAAACTTATTATTCTGATATATAATTGAAAGGTATGTTGGAGAACTTGCTGTATTTATGTAGGGAATAGTTACAAATTTTATTAGGTAGGTAGGTACGTTTTGTTTTCGATACGTACGATATCACTTGGCATACATGAGATAGAACTAATATTATTCAATTGAGCCTTCCATATGCATTAATGTATGCAAACCTAATAGAAATAGTGCGGTTAGTTACATGGCTAAATAGTAGGTACCTACCTATCTACATTTGACTCTGCAATCCAGACAGTAGCAAACCTAAATAATGTTAAAATCACGGCCTACTTTAAATTTTAGTCCGACATAAAAATGAAAATCTTGATCCGATAAATTTGGTAAAATTGGAGCACATTTCTATCGTAGTCCTATGATTTTCTGATCTGTAGCAAACCTCAACTACAGATTTAATCTAAATTAATAATTAAACATTGATGAAGGTACTGATATTGCCATTTCGAAGGTCGCCTGGCATTGGCACCGTATAAAGTAATTTAATCGCATGTTAAGAGGGTTTATCCCGCGACATAAGCGCCAAAGGCGTAATCATCATCAACTCATTATAAGTTACGTCCGGACCGAAGGGCACAAGCCGGGCCTTAGTAGTACACAAACACTTCGAATTTCTTCGTAGGTGTTTGCAGTTTTCCTCACGATGATGTTGTCCTTCACCGTAAAAGCGCCGAATAAACGTAGAATTTCGGACACCAAAAAACATATTGGTACGTGGTGGGATTCGAACCGCGACCTCCTATCCACTACAATTACTACACCGTCGGGCTTGTACTAAAGGCGTAATTAATCGCAAAATACTATTTATAAAAAAGAAAACTATTTTCTGCCATGCACTAGCATTGGTTCTAATCAAATATTGTATTTAGAACTATAATTTCTAATAGCAAATTGTAAGCTACGTACAGTAGTGATCAGTATTTTACTGATCATTGATTGTAACGCATAATATACAATTCGTTCTTTAACAAACATAAAAAAATATTATAAATGTGGCACTAGTATCACGAGATGAACCACCTTAATGAATTATTATTTAAAAATTAATCAAAGTCACTTAGTATTTATTATGCACGTGACCTTTGAGAATAATTCAAATAAATGTACTGCTATAAGCGCATATTATTATTATTTTTTAATTTTGTATTACATGTAAAATAATAACATACATAAAGTCACGCCTTTCTCCCTATCGGAGTAGGCAGACCATAAAGCGTCTAGTTTAGGACGTTTTCGTCGCGTCTGGTAAATATGGAGACCAATTTTAGATTGAAATTATTGTACATCGCTATATTGTTACCCTCGAATACCTTTGCAGAATGCATGCCCGGGAGGAGAAGCAGCTGGTACATTCTATGTTCTACGTTCTATATGTGTATTTATAGTACAGCATTTTTTTATAAGAACAAACGGATATTTAAAGCAAAATACCTAAGTCGCTATACGTGTTATGTTATATCCCCAAGCGATACGTAAAACACTATAAATAATAGTTTTTTTAAATAGTTGATAGGCATTCATTTGCCCGCCATATCACTTGATAGCAAGTGATGATGCACACTATGATGGAGCATGATTGCCTAGATAGTGCCTGTCCACTCTCACTTTGAAAAGGCCCAGGTTATAGCGTCCCGTGAACAATATTATAATATGAAAACCCTGCCGAATACGGCTGTCGGATCGTAGCATATTTTCGAGTAAAATTAAATCTTTAGTACAAGGAATACTTACTAAGTATACCATATTTTCGTGTTCAAGGTATTACTCAAAAGGTTTTCAGATGGTATAAATTTTCATGTTCACTATTCAGGGAATTGCAGATGCTCCTCAGAAACCTGGGAAATAAAAGTTACTTAGTAGGACTTACGTTATTTCAGGAGTTTCCTGTTTTCTATGTAAGCTATATAGTGGTTTGTTATAAGCGATTCCACGAACCCTAAAGTCGGAAGGTTTTCGTCTATAAATGTATTTCTGTACCTATGTCAAGGTTTGTATAACAGGTTTGTTTGTATAACAGGAGCCCGGATGGTGTAGGGGATAGGGCCGGGGCCTTCTGTGCATGAGTTCGTGGTTCGAATCCCACCACGTACCAATGTGTTTTTCGGTTTTCGAATTTCATGTGTACGTTTATTCGGCGTTTTCACGGTAAAGGAAAATCATCGTGAGGAAACCTGCACACACCTACGAATAAATTCGAGTTGTGTGTAACCTTTTCTAGGATTGGGTCTGGTATCCCTTCTGGGTTGCGGAGGTCACATGGCAGTCGCTCTGTGTAAAAACCAGTACCCCTCTTCAATCCCCTAGATTAGGTAGCCGACCCGTGAAATACGGGAAAAGGCTAGGAAGATGATGAAGGTTTGTATAAAAGCTTTGCACGGAATCATCTTACGTTTTAGACAAAATGCATTGTCCTTACTGAAATAAAAACAATCTTTCATAGTGATAATTATAAACATTTATTTTATTTCACGAGAAAAATAAACCGACGATCTCGATATCGAGTGGCCTTAGACCACATTTATGTACCTAGGTAGTGTAAGATGTAAGTTCCAGTTGTCATAGATACCTACAGACTATAAACCTATAGTGGTATATGTGGTCTAGAAAGTGATCTAATACTTGAAAAGGCAGTTGAACATGAACCACTAGAAAACCTCGATCGACTTACAAGTTTGTATGATATAAAGTTTTATATGTATCAGTAAACCAGGTGGATTTGCCTTAGTAGAAAATAATTTATTAGAAATGTTATTGGGTTAAAATCTTTTAAATATCTTTGACAACGAAGTACTACATAATGATAATAGCATGAGGATGTCAAACCTAAAACAGTTAATACATATTTTACTCATAAAATATGAAATACCTATTTTATTAGTATAGGTAAGTATAGCCCAAATAATACCTACATAACCAAAAATTTATTGTATTCATGGTATTTTTGAAAACGGATTTTTATATTACATAAAATAATTAGATTTTACCTGTTAATCACACCATAGCGCTCTCCTTTTTTATCTAGAGCGATAAAATCTGAAATATTATGCTTGCCTCACGGCTAATATAAGACATGTGATGCACTTTATATGCCGTAAAATAAGAGGGTTTGCTCTATGGTCACTGCTTAAAATTCAGATTCAGAGTAGGAATGTCAAAGTGTCATTCTCATGTGTTTATTTGCTATCTTATTATTGACAGCGCTATCTTAAAATTAGTTGAATTGCCGCCATTGTAATCTTTATTTTCCGCGCAGCAAGGTTCAATTTGATCCAAAAATCTATGTAATGTGATTTTTCTGCACGCTGGTAGGTACTAGTATTATTTATTCTGTGATGGTGTGTTCTGTATTAATTTATAGCTGCTATTTGTCAGGGTTAAATGAGCCAATAATTATTTGCACCAGAGCATAATTTCTATGCGGATGTTTCTAACAAAATAGTGTTGTCATTTTATCGATAAATAAATAACGTTAATAGCAACATGGTGCAAATCATAGCCTAAATTTACTCAAGAAAAAGCAATCAATGAGTATTTTTATAAATTCTTGACTATACCAAGGTCTGCTGTAAGAAATTTATTTGTATAAAAAAACAGTGTTTGTCATGCCTCTATTTCTCATATGATGTGTCATCTTTAGCTCATATTACTACGTCCCCACCGAGGGGCCTACCCTGAATAGGGCGATCGGGCGCCCAGTACAGATTAGTTGACTTCACACACATTCTTTTGAATTTCTACGTAGTTGTGTGCAGGTTTCCTCACGATGTTTTCCCTCACCGTAAAAGCGCCGAATAAACATACCTATACAAATGAAATTCGAAAACCAAAAAACGCTTTGGTAGTTGGTGGGATTCGAACCACGACCCCCTGTACATCTACATCATCGGGCTTGTATTATGTGTATAATAGATTAATTAGAAACCTAAATAAATTATTTTAATGTTTCGATCATCTAATTACATAACTAAGTAATAAAGGCTTTAGTTGTGTAGTCGTATGTAGGTCGTGTTTTGTTGTAGTAATTATACCTCACAATCACACTGTAGGCACATAACCCTCATCCATATAATCAATCCCCGAGAGGTATAATATCAAAGCTTACAACCCTTATTAATTCTACCAATCAAAACGTACCTATGAATTAATAATTTTGAACTAAGTACTCAAAGTTACTCTGTTTAAGTATATGTTTATGGACAAATTCAATTTATTGAAATTCTTTCTCTTGCTTTACGTTTCGAGGAGAGACCCCTGTTACTTTACTTAGCATTACAATTATTTATAGTACAGATATAGACGGAACCTATAAGCTATATACTACCATCCAACAACCTAATCAAATGATTAAATAGTTGAAAATAGTAGACAATCAGCACAGAATATTTTCAGACCAGTAGACATTGCAACCATTAAGAAACGACTTTTTATCAGATCTGTAGACGCGGGTACATTATTGCAACTCCCTAGGTGTTCCAGGTGTCCTTAGGCGAAGGTAATCACTTACCAACAGGCAACTCGTCAGCTCGTCTGCGTCTCTTTTCTACAAAAAAATGCGGCCAGGCACTGCAAAAATTTATAAAGTGACCATTAATCTAGACGTAAAGACAAAAATCATTATGGATTTAGCTCAGAAGGACTCAAATTTGGACTCGAATTTCGGAATAAGCCACATAATGGTATTTTGCCAACGCCAGAAGATGACGAGAATGACCCTGAAAGTGGTGGTGGGAAGCATATTTTAAAAGAGAAGGCGAGAACTAGCGCTAAAACTAAATGAATGTCAGGGAGAGAGAGGAGCCTGCAGTGGGACACCATACAGGCACAGATTACTTATAAGCGCGGCGGGCGCCCAGATACAATACAGGCTTCTAAATAAATATATTAAGAGTAACACTGTTATCTGCAGTATATTTTCCCTGGTAACACAAAGTCCATATAAAATTCATTGG
Organism: Scrobipalpa atriplicella; assembly: GCA_029255725.1. NCBI lineage: Eukaryota > Metazoa > Arthropoda > Insecta > Lepidoptera > Gelechiidae > Scrobipalpa > Scrobipalpa atriplicella. Next base: position 19,282 of record JARACY010004211.1, on the reverse strand, counting down.
TTTATGCCATCAACTTCAAAATTCTAAATTTAGTTTATGTATTTTGTGATTCGGTTTACAAACTTTGTCAATACTAAGTTGAAGCTGAATTTCAGAACAGTGTCTGAGCACTCTTGGGTAAAGTCACAACCTATCTCTCAACCTATTAGCTTGATCTCTTCAACTCTTACGATGCAAACCGAGAGGTCACAAGGTTTAGTATAAACCCATTATTCGAAGTATTTTCGTCAAAGCCAAATTCACTCCAATATTTCATGAAAGAGATTCGCTGAGCGCCTCATTTGATTGTGATATTACCGATTATTGGATAAAGTTCCTCTTACTTATTTCTCTGATAATATTCGCCTATAACATTTTTGGTTTACGGTTCGTTACTGCGTTCTCTTTGAGTGAATGCTTGTGGAAACCAATGAACTCGGTAATGTACTTCATGTTTATTGAAGATGTAGATAGAGTTGTAAAACTATTCACACGCGAGATGGTCGAGGCTACGCCTTTCACTTTCAATAGAGTTTGCCCGGCGGTAAGGTTGTGGTCTCATTGTTAGCGGTAGGTATTTATCATACGAGGTTTAACCGATATTGTACCTAACTAACATTAAAATAAGTTCTACAAAAATCGATAACACAGCTAACAAATTGAATGGCTGACAAGGATCGTACTAACATAATGTGTCTGACCTTACAATTTATTTATATTAAATTTACTTCTGTAATTGCGTCCGCTCCGCATGAAAAACTTGTAGTATTACTTCCGATAGTAATACATCAATTTTATTGCTTTATTTTATTGCATGTTCGTTCGGCATGAATAAAGTAATAAAGACATTAAAAACAAATAATTATATCACTTTGACAGTCACTGTTAAAGTTAGGTGTTTAGAATTCAAGTAGTGGAGTGGAGTAATCAATTTTGCACTATGTTTCGAAAATTGATTTTATTAGTCATGCAAAGTACATTAGCTACTGAGCTAATACATTCAAGTCACACGGGCAAGTTAAACCACGTTCGTTAATACACTTTCTGAATAAATTATTCAGCTTAAAATCGCTTTCAGTGCCAACACAACTTTGTCAAACAGTTTTTATGTCACACAGCGCAATTTATTGAACATGTAACGATTGTCGTGGTTATAGTTGAATGCTCTCCTCATGTGAATGGCTGGTTGTAAAGCGATAGAGTATTTGCTGGATGTTTTAGATACTGTGGTTTTTGCTGACAGGATGGATTTATGAACGTTGCTATTTTCGCTTTTGAACGATGATGAAAAGGGAAAATCTGAGCATGTTATAGAAGTAAATGCAACAAAAACTCTCAATATATTAACTTACCGGAAATTATGTTAAGACGTGTTATTTTTCATATTGGATCAATCTTTGACTTTAAAATAAGTTGGATAGCGTAAACATAATCATAATAAACCAATCTTCTATCAAAGCCAGAAAACAGAGCATGAACGGCCAACCACGGGCCGTTCATGCTCTGGTTTTCCTCTATGATTATAATGTGTTTATTTACTTTTGTAGATACTGTAGACTATTTAATAGCTAATTAGTTTCAAAGCACACAGTAGAAGTAAAAAAAGTTAATTTATTCATGCACTATATAAATTTGACATTGCATAGGTATCCCATTTGTTTGACCTAAATATATTTTGATCATAAAAATGCACAGTATGTCTTGTAATTTTGTTAGCGACTACATAAACTGTAAAAGATTCTTCTACGAGTCATAAAGTTTGTACTGCGTACGATATTCAGGCCAAGCTTATACATACAATGAATATGAGTAAGTTTCCGTTACCATGTTATTCTTCTTAGCGTGTCAATGGAAAATGCTATTACATTTTAAGGATAAGGAAAAAATACGGGATTCATGAAATAAAGTAGCTTATAAAATAACGAGATCAAATTTACAGTAGAAATGTTTAATATCAAAGTTTTACTCGAAACTTTAAGTTTCTGATGTGATTGAGGACATCGACCTGAAATAACTTATTCATCTTCTGCTACCAAGGTCCTGTAAAGGGTCTGAAATGTAGAGTTTCAAAATTAAATAAACTTAAACTGTCATAATAATATCCATAGGAGTAAAACCAAAATACTGCTTCATGTTTCTTCAACGACATTATAATGGTAGCAAAACCAAAAGCTCTCAGAATTTACAACTTGTCTAAAAAAGGCGGGAAACATCGCTATCAAAATGGGCGTTCATGAACCATAAGCTACTTCTCTCGTACGAACAGCTTTCTCATATATGTTACTGCCGGTCCATCAACTAACACTAACACTTAGCGTATGAAAGGGAAAATGCCAGATTTTCCATTTTCCCGGGAAAGTCGTAATTTTTCTTGAAAGTGCTGCCACATAAGCGCGACGTTTAGCGGCAACGCGAAACGGAGCGTTGACTGCGCGTCCACCCTTATACACAGATCCATTTAGAATAGGTAGAAAAGAAAGGAAGAAACATTGACAGACTATCGATTGCTGACATAGGTTACATCAAATAGCTATTAAATCACATCTTTCGATTTTTAATTATAACTAGCGACCCGCCCCTGCTTCGCACGGGTCTAATGCTGGTGTATTATGCGCATAAACCTTCCTTATGAATTACTCTATCTATTAAAAAATAATAAGTACATAAAGGACAGACAGCGGGAAGCGACGTGATTTTGCACGATTCTAACAGCCATCTTTCTATCAAGTTTGTCAAATCAAAAAGCGAATCGATAAGATTCCCGCTGTCAGTTTCTAACTACATAATAGGTATATGACATACTTACGTTAATTGTACTTTTTTTATATAAGAAATGGGTTTTCTCTTGACTCTTGTCTTGATCGAGACAGAAATTAAGTCGACAAAAGGGCGAGTTTATCCAGAAGAAATAGGTAACTTTAAAATTGAGAGTTATGCGCATACGGAAACATAGACGCAGATAGTGAGTTCCCTCTTTTGCTGTGTGCATTATGTTATGACCGATGTTAGTAAGTGCTTTGTCTATATCAGACGTTAACATCTATACCAGAAGCGATCTGTGCACCAGTTCCGCATGATGGATGGCCGCGGGCCACCGTAGTCGGCGTGAACGAACTAATTTGAATTCGCACTCGCGGGACCAATCGGCTTTTTTCACCACATTCCCGTCTTTTATATCGCCCCGTATTGGCTGCGGTGAAACAATCGCAAATACTAGTAGTTTGATTGGAGAGCTTCAGAGTTTCGTGTCCAGGGATTTCGAGGCATCGACGGGTTCTGACGTGACCTAGTTATGTCGAAGCTGATGTTACGGAAATTTTATCAGTTTAACGGAACTATTCATTCAGTTGAAAGTAACATTCATTCAGTAAAAGTGACATTGGAATGGCAGAGAATTGTACGAATATGAAGTTGTAGATATGTGTAGCACTTTATATGACTAGCAATTAGTAGTTTCGTGCAAAATTCAAAACCCCGTATTGTTTTAAAAGAATTTTCAAGTAAAACACAAACAATCTAGCACACATTTCATCTTATCGTGTTAAAGCAACTCCTCTTTTTTGCCACTTTAACCGACATAGCGGATCTTCCTTATCTTTTAACTTTTTCGTTGGAGAGACATCTCACTCGGTCACTTGGCCACTGCACTTTCTTTGCTCAAAAACGAGTAAGTTGCGCAACTCTGTTTCGAGTTCCGAATCTGCATTTTGTTGCATAACATTACGTCATCAGAAGTCAAGTGCTACTCTACTCCTTTATTGGAATTAATTTTATGATAATCTGTGGAAACTGGGTCAGTGGCCTGGTGAGTCAACTTTCGGATGCATTTTTATTGTTCTGTATCAGTTCGATACTGGTTTTTGCGGAAATCGTTTTAAAATCTATGTACCTAATACGTAATATTATGATAAATATAGTAGCAATTGTTATGCACATACTTCCATTCTGGACTGGGAACGATAGAAAAACATAGAATATGCCAGCTGCTTCTCCTCCGGACAGGCTGTAGAAAACAGCAACGGGATTTGGTGGTTACAGTGTATTGTAATTTAGGCGATGGGTTGACAATCTGTTACTTCACTATATCGATAAACATTTCAATCTTAAATTAAATTTGTCCTTAATATTTGTCAGACGTGGCAAAAACGCATTTTACTAGGCGTTTCACGCTCTGCCTAGTGAGTAAGGGATAAATGCGTGACTTTATGTACCTATTTATGTATGTACCTAATGCAGATGTTTGATTTTAATTACCTATTCATATCCTGATATAATGTCAAATACCTATTATAATGTTCTGATTGATTGCAGTGTCAAAGAAAAAGCGATCGTATATTTTTTTTTCTAAATGTTCCTCCTAGATGGATTGAGCTAATGTCTTACAGGTGTGAGTAAGAGCTAGTGACATATGAACTCTCGCCGGTAGTACATTATGTAGCAGGTACTTACTCCACGCCCCAGTTCTCATTTCCTTGTTCAGATAAATGACCGCTTCTCGCATGTAATACCAGTATGTTACTAGTTATAGGTCAAACATCGGAAGAGAAACGTAAAAGGTTAATCAATTAGTATCAGTAAAATAAATGAAGTACCTACATTTTCATAATCATTGAATCAGCTCATATTATGCGTCCCCCCCACCAAGGAGCACGAGCCTACCCAAAATTAATTAAACCACGTGAGTCCAATACGAATTGATCAGTAATAGTTACGTAGCTTTTATAAAAGCAAAATTTAAAGAAAAGCAAGAGAACCGATCATCAAGCAAGAAGTGTTGAATTTCAAGTGGTTTAGGTGACAAAATTCTAGCTATAAAGATATAAATTCAGTTTTGTTGCAATTCCACCAAAAATAAGTATGTGAGCTTGCTCTATCCTTGATTTTGTCCTTGTCACCTTTGACCTAGGTTAAAAACATTGAAAAACCTATTTATCCAATAAATAAAAATTACACCAATAGAAGCATCTGTCTTTTCTGTACTCAGCAAGTCAGCAGTAGCATGTAGGCTGAGATAGAGATAGGTACCAAATATGGTGAAAAAAATCAGTAGGATATTCCATTAATTCTAGTCAACACCACTGTAGGTAAAATATCGAAATCCAATATCGGTTTACCATAGAACAACAATGAAATATACAAACATTTACCTTTTGTGATTCATAGCAGCCATAGTAATAATCTTCACATTACACAAACATTGGTTCGATCAAAAACAAAAACGAGTTCTGCTTTGATACTGTATAGAAACGTTTGCTAAAATTTATAATATAAGGCAGTTTATAGGTTACATTTCTCAATGTTTTGATAACATTTCAAATTGTTTCCTAAAACCATACTGATATTGTTCACTGCAGCAGATTTCTCTATCAATTTTATTTTAAATGTCTTACATACAGCAAAAATTAAAAATTCACGACCTGCTGTAAAACTTGATGCTGAAACACAGGTTCTTACATTGTAGTAGTATTTTATTTTTATTTAAACTGTTCATTCATGTATTATAGTTAAACTACATCATTTTGTTTTTAATGGGGTGTTTTTTCGTATCAATAGGTAGTCAGTTTATTGTGCTTCAAGATCAAAATGTGAATAACATCAAATTATGTACTACTTGTGTTTTATCCAATATCAACGAATTACATGTATCATACAACAGGCATGATTGTCACGACAATGTTCAATAGAGATGGCCAAATATTCTAACCGCGTATGATATTATGTGTAATGAAGTGCCTATATATATATATATTTATTTTATTTATTATTATTATTTATTTATTGTTTATTGTACACAAGTAACATGAGAATTGTTTATTGTATATAAGTAGTTGATCTTACAAGTTTTTGTAAAATCAGATCAAATTTGAAATTTCATAGTCTTCTATGTTAAAGGCAAAAAAAATATATGGATAACTTTATTTTAGTTAAAAGATAGTTAAAACAATTTGCCGTGACTTTGAAATCTATACTTCAAACTCTACCTACTCGTCCTGCAACTGCTTATATTCTCAGCCATAATACTATAAATGTCTATTTGTCAAAGCCAAAAAAATTTAAAAGACTTGATACATCCTTCAGGCGAAAGGAAATAGCGAAGTGTTTAGAGATATTATGTGTATTTATGTATAAAGTTGAAAACATATTGAGGTCATTCAACTATGGGTCGTATTTATAAAGCGATCTCGAGATTGAGAGCAATATTAAGTATGGATTTGACAGGCCGTTTTGTACTGAAATGACATTTCTGATACAAACTCAAACTCGCTGTCAGTCTTGAGAGCTGATTATAAATACGGGCCTAGGTGTAGTGTGCTAGTGAAAGATACCTACCATAGAAAACCGCATCCATGTTGCAATAATATAAAAAATATATGAAAAAATCATAAAAATCTGTCGTGTAACCAAACACAATGAGGATGTTGACACCAATATTAATTCTAAAAAAATATTAGTTAATTATTGAAATCAAGGAATGCAGAAATGGTAATAATGCCCTCAATGAATTAATTAAATGGTCATCAAATTAGAATAATGTAAAGTACATAATTAACATAGCAAAGTTGTTAATCACAAAATGACCAATAATGTTCTGATGACACGAAATAATCTTGTAAATTATTATTTATCATTATCACACTGTTTACAATTCGTAATTTCTGTCTATTTTCCATGTCTGTTCGTAGGTTAACAAAACAACACATAGTAAATATAAGTAGTTATTTAATTTCCGGAATGTACCCGATTTTCATTAATACAAATTATTAAGCTGCGGGTCAAATCACGAGGCGGAACGGAAGTCTAGTCAAAAACGGATCTGTACAAAATTATTATGCCTTGAAGATCAAAACCACAATATTATTATAAGGTCAATCCAAATCTTTGCATTTTATACTGACATTTCTGATACGAACTCATACTCTCTGTCAGTCTCAAGAGCTGATTATTAATACGAGCCGTACATGCCTAAACGAGCCATATATTCCTTTTCGAAATTATCCGTTTCGACGTACCCTAAAAGTGTACGTGGGAAAGACCTCATTGCATCACACCGCACGCTACTGACGTAGAAAGTGGCTATTACATGAGCACGCGCGTCACGTCACGCAGCGTGCCATACTTGGTGGGAACGTCCTTGCCCAACTAACATGACAGCGTCAAGATAGCCTACATATCACTGTTACAATGCTCTCATCTAAGATGAAGAGTGTTAAGGATACCTATAGAAGGGTGGTAGAGATATCTTTAACACCCTTATAACCACGAATCAGGCCCACGTTTTTACAGGTAAAGGTGTCAGGAAGCTTATATAACAGTGTTACTTAAGGGTTAGAAATACTTCGAAGTGAGTTAATTCACCCTCAGCTATTACTTTTGCCGGTTCTACATTCTCATAGAAGCATTGGCTAACACTATAGGTATGAGACAACCCTCAATTAAGAATTTTAAACTTGTTAAACCTATAAGAGAGAGTGGGTTAACGCTTTAACGCGTACAAGATATCTAAAACATTCTCAATTAAATATATGACCGCTTTTTGAGAACTCTTTTTGTACTGTTTTTATGGTATTAGCTTCAAAGAAATCCAAAACGATCAAACTCATAAAATAAGTGACATAATGAACAGTACACAAAGAAAATAAACATGTCACAGCCACATTTTTAATGGCGATGCTAAGTTTCTCTCAAAACATTAAATTTTATCATCATGTTAAGTTAAAATGTGCTGCGCCTGCAAATTTACGAGAAATGTATACCAGTTTTTCATCTCAATTTCAACGCGCTCCGGATTAATTAAAGATTTAAAGTAAAAATTATGCATGATAAAATAGGTGCCTCGAAGTTTTATCACCAACTTGTTCTTTTTGTCGGCCATTGGCAAGAAAAGTTACGTGGCATCGATATAATGATAAAATAAACATTATTTATGGAGTATTTTGTACATAAATCTTGATCAAACAAGTATATTTTAGGTTAGTTTATCAAAATAATGGCGAACTTGCCCAAAATAATGGCGAACTTGCCATTACAGCTTTAGCTCTTCCTTAACGCATCTATTACACTTTTTGAGACACTGCATCTCTAGTCGAGGGTATTATGCAGTCTTTAGTATACATAAGAGTGTAATAATTGACTCAAAGAAAGCGTTTAACTATGTCGAAGACAATACAACCAGCTAAGCATTTTTTAAACTGATAGAATCCTTTAGTTCTTATAATGCATTAACTTACACCATTACCTTTAGAATGCCATTAAAATGCACTTACTTAACACAATGTGCATTCGTAAAATCAACGTTACAGCTTAAACCTGCCGAATTGAGATGATCAACACTTTTGGCAATCGTAAAATCAACGTTACAGCTTAAACCTCCAGAAATTAGATGATAAACGCTTTTGGCATCTTTTTTAATTTTCGAGTTACTACACTCTTGACAAACTCTGTTTAAAACACCATTGCCTGTAGAAAGCCTTCAAAAATGTACTCGGCTAACACAATAAGCATTAGTAAAGTACGTACGTAGTTACGTTAAAGCTTGAAACTTCATAAGAGAGGCTAAGCAACGCTTTAAGTATCCGGTGTTACGACACTCTTGACTAACACTGCTAAGCAACCCATGCCTGCAGATTAAAGTTATAACAACACCTAATGATTTATAAGATACTTCACAGCAACCATTAAGTAACAATAAACATCAGTTAGTGTCAGCGGGCGCTGTTGTAAAGATTTAAGTGTTACAAACAGGTTAAAGCTATATAGCTTAACTCCACTAGCTGTAATTAACACTATTATTACTCTGAATACTGCATAAAATCATCCATTACAGCTCTAGAACCACTATTGGAGTTGAATTTATTTCTTAACCCCTCTTTAACGTTCCAAGCTATAACTGAAATTATTATAAAGCCGTCCAAAAGATTAAAGTTTTAAAGAAGCCTGTAACTGACGGTATAATGTTTGTTGGGTGAAAACGCGAACATCTGTTTTGTTTGAGACAGTGTTTGGGAAAATTGTGACCTTCTTTTGCAGTAGTTTGTTGCGTTGTTATTAATTTTGTTAGAATAGTTCTTCGTTACAAGTTTTGAAAACAAAAGTGCCTGGGATATAAAAAGGAATTAAAAATTAAATATTATTTACCTATCTAGACTACCTAATAATTACTAGTTTTGAAAATATATCTAACTGTACTTTGGTTTTTTAAGAAACCTTGACTTCAGGTACATTTTGTGTAAGACTTTCACGGTCTATTCAAAATTAACTAAGACTTGGAAAACTCTACATGAATAAGTTTAACTTTTTGTTATTTTAAAATATCTCAACTGTTTTCTTTTTGTTACAGATAATGAAACTATTTTGGTGCTGTTTTACAGCACTAATCGCGATTGCCTCAGGCGCTGTAGACGTTGAGAGGACAGTAAAACAAGTACAGACGATCCTACAGTCAAACTCACAACTCCCACGGCTGAGCAGAGACGAAATCATCCAGCTTCTAAATGATATCAAAGCAGAAGATGCTAAGAGCAAATCTTCGTCAACAGAATATTCTAGAGAAAGTAAGGAAATAACAGCAACGACACCATTTAATACAAATGACAATGAAGTAAATCCAACAGAATACCTACAAGACAATATTGCTTTAGACGTTGAGAAACATCCAGTCTTTGTAAAAGCTCCTACAACGACAGAGCAACCTATTGAAACTACAAAAAAAGCAGAGCCTACAGTCATGGTTGTTTTACCTTACACACCTAGAGATGGTTCTTCTTTGCAAGAACTATACACAAAACCTCCAAGAACAGAAGTCCTTCCAGAATCTAAAGTTACACCAAAACCTTTTAAGGCTGAAAAAATACGCGAGGCGCTCAAAACCAATTCTAAGGTTGCCAACCAAAAGAAACAAGATTTTCCGGCTGAACTGCAAGCATTCCTTGATGCCCATGGACTTAAAGGAAAACCTGGACAAGATTCTTTCCTTCTTCCTCTTGATGGATTTAAACCTTTACCACCGGCAAAAGTAGTTGATGGTACTATACAATTACCAGAAAATATTCTATTGACTTATGATCTTATTTCACCATCTAATGATAAACAAAATTTCGATAATATTGGTTCATCATCCGTAGTATCAAATAGTTTTATGTACGAACCACTTCGCCCTCAATACCATGAACTAGATACTTCGTCTTCTGAAATAGATAAAACTGTTTTGCCATTGGATATGCCAAAGAGAAGGAAAACTAAATCTGCTACTGAAAAACCAACTTTTGCACCTATAGATTATGACTCTATTAAAGTTATCCCATTGAATCAGGGATTGAACCCTTCCGAAGAAGAAAAAGCAGCTTTGGAAAGTGAACAAAATAAAAGACAAGCTGCTTCGACTGCGGATGAGAACAAAGAAACAACAACAGCTGCACCATCAATTGATGCAAAAGATGCAATAACTAATCCTCCTTCAGATACCTCAGCTTCGGCTGACACCGATTCGGGAGCTTCTATTTCCGATTTAGAAGACTCTTTTGGAGGTGCTGCTCCTGAACAACCAGGAGACTCCGTTTTGCCACCACCTAAAAAGAACGGATTTTATTGGATGCTAGATTGGAACAGCTTCTTAGAAGTAGGCGATGAAGACAACCCTAGGAGAGTAAACATTCGCTTTGAGCCTAAACTCGGCGACCCACAAATGTTTATACCTGTTACAGTCCCGTGATAACAAATTCTAATAAGTGTTAGCGTTGAAATAATGATCTAGTCTCTAAATTTTGTAAATAAATTGGCTAATAGTGAAACTAAGTCATGGGTTAATTCGCACTGTAGAAGAAAAACGACATTCCATCAAAACGGTTAGAGTATGTAATTAGAGAGAGTTTGCAATTAGAAGTAACTGGTGCAAGTAGTTCTAGTTTCCTAATTAGTGTGCGAGGGTTGGTTACAAAACTATTGTTTATAGCTAATTTTAACTAGGTATCCTACATGTTAATAATGTCTGATGTCTACTGTTTTTCATAATTGCTGTCTTAGCATTTTTCATAATTGCTATCTTGTAAGTTAATGTGGATATCTAGAAAATTCATAAAAATCGCCTAGTAGAGGAATCGTCGCTCTTCCAGAAAAACATTACCAAAATGTATTTAACACTTTACTATAATTGTATTCAACGCTTTACTTTTCTATTGAGCTAAAGTGTTCTGTTACTTTTGATGTATATATTACCGTGAATGAACTGATATAAAAAACAATTAAGCAACAAATACAAAGACAGATTTCTGCAGTTCATTTACTTTTTGTTTGCATCTGGAAATCTGACTTGAAACACCTACTTCGTATTTCTTAACGGATGGTTGAACATCAACGCGAGCAATCGCCTCATGGGCAGCAGACCAAAGCGATGTGACGAATCGAAAGCGAAAAAATACGTTTTAGTAAATAATAGACTTAGGTGACAGCCATTTTGTATTTTTATACATAATTTTATAAAGTAGATAATTTTATTGTATAAAACTAAGTTCTCTATTAAAGATATTTTAAATTACATTTGTTTTTTTTTTTACTTGTTTCTATTTACTGCGTAGGTAGAGCCTATTCTTGGTATTATGCTTTTTCGAAGTACACTTTCAAGTAGGATTATTACCGTAATTCCTAATAGTAGGTCCACCCACAAAACATTTTGAGTTAATAATGAGAATTATAAATTTAAATCAGAGGATCAAAGAAGATAAATTGAAAACATATCTCAAAGGTATCTAGGAGCCCTTTGCAAGGTATGTTTGTTACAATTACATACTATATACCCACGACATTTCGTAATAAATAATTAATTTGCAAAGCACTGAAGTGATATCACTCAATCGAAACTAGATCTGACCAAATGCAAATACTTAGTTATCGTAGGTAATTTAATTCCTTCGATTCAGTTTGGATGAATGTGTTAGATGCAGCACGTACGAGTATGTTTACTTAATATAAGGTATGCTTATTTTTTTTTCATTTTTATTCTGAAATATGAGTACTAGAATAGAAAAATATACAGTGTGCTGTAAACTGAACATTTTGTAGATTTTTTTTTGTAATGCTGCGAAATTCTTATAATTACCTAAACAAACTGTTCGTAGAACTGAGCTGAGCTTGTCAAACGGAGCCTTAAATGAATACTTTGTTATTTACAAAAAAAATAAAGCGATATAAATACCAAACATGGGTATGATATTTTTTGTGCAGACGTATAAACAATTCTGTTACAAAAAAAATGTTCCATTACAGTTCCATTATAGAGTACTGCTCAGTAGGATATAACAGCATTACCATAATTCCCTTTGAACTGCATCGAGAGGTTGGTCGGCTGTATATATACATCTATGAAAGTTTCAGATTAACGAGATTCAGCACTAGCTTGTTTATGGAGTGATGATGAGGGGGGCAGTATTGTATTAATTCAACCCTCAAGTCCAGTCTTCAATTTCTTTTAATAAAATTTTAATTCTAATTAATTATATTATTTTATTATCATAAAAAAATCATTTATACCACATGGATTCATAATAATCTACTACCGTACATTTTAAAAGATATTTTTTGCCACGTGGTGTATGGTATTTTCAGAACGATACAACATTGGAAGTTCGTCCTTGCATTTGTAATCTCGCGGAGGTACACGTGACCATGGACAAGGGTGATGACTTATAATTATATCCAATGCTGTCTTGAAAGTATATAACCTGTCTATCAATTTACTTTGAAAGTGTATGAGGTAGCATTCAGAGAATCTCCATAATTCCCTTATGGGCGCATAGGTAATTAGGTTAGCCATCCTTCTATATACAGGTCCGACCGGGTACGGTTGATTGTTAGCACTGGCCTGTATTTAAGGAGGAACAAAGTAGTGGACATGGACTTACTTACAGACGGGGTGACGCAAAAGCAATGTCACAACATGTCAGCTCCCTTTGTGGTCTGGCGGAATTTGGAAGATGAGGTTTCGATTTCCCGATTTATCTATCAAGTTTCCGTGCTTCGGAGAGTCATCAGTCATCAGCAGTCGTTCCCTATATCCCCATAGTGGTCACAAGTCTAGTCAAAGGTCTACTTAAACCTTTGGTAGGTAGCAGATTTCATCGGGTCCCTTTGTCGACTCTACAACTGCACGATGGAAGAAGACCGCCACAATGAGAATTGGTTTTAGTTCATAAATAAAAAGACCAGGTACTTTCAGAAGTTTTAGTAATATCTCCCAAATGCCATTTGATGCCCTGTCTCTCGTCGGCTATCTATCAATGCATGTCTCCGAATTTCAGTGGTCGTGTTTTGCGGACGCGACTGGCTACTGAATAATTTACATCAGTGTACAGAGGAAATGAGTTTGCAATACCCGAGTTACCTGCGCTGCGGTGTGTTGGGGTCCGACGTTTCAGATAACTGGCTCGATTCCCGCGGTGAAATACGACTAGACTGCTATATGGCGAAAAATTTAAATACAGTCTGTATAAAATATATTGTCTACCACAGATGAGACTCTGAGTGATTCTGTATTTGTAAATTTGTGATTCTGTGAAAAAGTCTCTGGCTTGACATGGCGAAAAGATGGTACCTAGCTAGGAACTGATACAATTAAACAAATTTCAAACAGAAAACTTTGCTACCCATCCTGTTATTGTCTTTATGCAAATTTACAAACAGTAGCTATACGTCCTTTTATCCCTAAAAGTTATCAGCAAAGTTCCCGAGAATGTTATCGGAAATATTTCCATAATTCGATTGGAAACCACACCGGGAGCAGGCCGGGCAGCCATCAATATACGTCTCCGGATTTGTTGGTACGGTCGAACCCATATAATAATATACTTAAATGGAAAAGCCTGCACTATTAATATAGACTCTTCTGCTACGTCATAAAGGCAGTCTAGAGATAAACTGTTTTACTGATTATGTGGTTGGGTGTACTCGGTAGTCAGTAATGGGAGTCGATATTGTTATTTCACATAACATTTGGCTTGGTATGGAAAATAATGTCGGTAAGATTGTGATATTATGTTTATTCTTAGTTTTTGGGTTTCACTCTACGAAGAAATCTTATAATTTCGTCATATCTTCGTCTTCTTCTCTTTTACTACTTATTTGCAAAGTTTTCATTTCAGATGGCGTTGTGAGATTCTCTTGATTTCTTTTGCCGAAATAAAGTTTATCTATAGAGCAACTTACTCAGAAGCCTACAATGTACTGTCATTTCCTTACACCAATGGGAAACAACAGCAAGATTCCAAGCATCTGACTCCTGTAGAAAAATTATCGCAGCACGCCAGGCAGTTCAGTGGCACGAAATTCAGTCAGCAGTTATCCAAAACAATTAAACTTGTGATGGATTGGATATCATCAGTGTATCTCATATTACCTACTAAATCATATTAAACTACAAAACTTTTTACAAACCTGAATGATTTTATACACACTTTATCTATCGTTGAATTTTGATTATTTTACGAAAAAGATTAGTAAAAAGTTCTGTTGTTGATCCAAAGCTGTTTTTTGTATAATGTTACTAACATAGATAATTATCTATATTATAATTACCATACTCGTACTTTCTATATTGATGAAGAAGAAGAAGCATTTAGCTTATACTAAAAAATATGAGGAATCCTTTAACAGAGAAGTGCAGCTTTGTGTGAAAGTGAAGCGACTTATCTCATACTAACTGAATATCACTAAAATATGTCAAATTTGGGTTAATTCTGTTCTCGACCTAATTTCAACGGCAACGTTTTCCTTGTCTGGCAACATTAATAAGCTTTGGTAAGCTTTATACTAAGTACATGATGTTTAAGTCAAATACTGTCAAGCTTCGGTTAAGTTGTTGAATCAAAGTTGTTCAGTTTTATTTGACATTCAAGTTAGGAACCTTAGTTTAGTTTAATATTATGGTAATTTAAACATATACCGTGTTTTGTTCTGAAATTATACGTGGATGTCATGATACTGAGTAATGAACGAAATTATCATTTAAAAAAACACATGTTGCATTAGGTTCGCCAACAATCCTGCCAAGCGTAGCGAGTAACTCAAAAAATATTTTAAATATTCTGTCAAAATATTTGTTTATTGTTGTTTTTTTACAAGCAATTATCCTTGTTAAACTTCAGCTATTTATTCTTCTCAAAACACGGTATATAAGTTTTCTAATAAAATAATGAGAGGGTCACCCTTAAACTTTTGTTTTTACGGGCGTTTTAGTGTTATGTCGCATAGAAAGATACATCTAAAGATAACACAGGAAAACTATTTATACTTAAGTAAAATTTCCCGGTATCAAGTCACAACTTTTTTTAAATCTAGAAGTGTAAAGTTTTAAGAAATGCCACTGTATGGTTAGCAACTCTACTAAAATGTTGAAGTCTAACAGATATACTGAGATATCTGTTATCTGTGATCTGTTAATCTGTCGGCTTTTATTCAATTTAACTTTACAAAACGGGCCTCGGTATTTCTTCGTGCCTCACGACATGTTTCGTGTTAGTGCTAAAATTATATTTACTATGTCTCACATAAGTTTACACCTGTATTCTGATCTTGTACATTTTTGTGGGTTTAACTTAATTTTAAATGACACCACACATCTTTCAGTTATGTTTATTTACCAGCATCGCAAAACTTTTCTCATAAAGTAATCTGTCATAAAAATGTAGCTAACAGTTAAGTTTATGAGCTACAACCTTTAATAGGTACTTGAACTAATACTAACTAGGTTAGGGGCACAGCCACATAAGGATAGATATATACCTACTACAGTAATTTTGTGTTATATCTATAGGTAGGTAGGTATATGTAACCTACCTACATGTACCTACCGACTATTAGATAGGGTCACTGAAGTCACGTCAAGTGGAGATATATGTACCTGCATATCAATTTATTTACATCATCTATAGAGGGATTCTCCTTTGTCGAGCATATTAGTTTAAATTATTTTTAATAATAGTACTACCTACTATAGGAGACACCTGTGTGTTATTATTTATAACTGTGTCATTAATATTAAATGCTAACAATGTAGCTAGTTGTCCTTTTAACAATTTGGACAGGTACATAGTATCCTGAGTCAAAGTAAAACTATGAATAAAACGGTTAATGTCAAAGTAAAAGAATGCATCGCTATGATGACAAGTCAAATTAAATAAATGTATATTCATTCTATGAATACATTTGTTGTACTGTTCTGACAAGTTTGAACAGTATGGAAAATTGCAAAGAATAAACTTGCACTTAGTCTTGTTATGTAAATTAAGTAGTAAATCTATACTTTCATCTAATGTTCTACGACTAATGTTCGAATAATTACCTATCATGATAACAATAGTCGAGTGTTCGTCATAAGTCCCTTCTGCAATCTTTTTTATAATTTCTTCAAAAGTACTATCAGGACAGCAAATATTTGTCACATGTTGCTGAAGGCGGTAGTGCAGAAGAGACCCAAAACCAATACCCAATCTGTCAGAGAAAACTAGAGTCCTTTTGTTCACATTTACAGTTTGAGGTTTTTCTGATACGTCACTGATACGTGCTGGTGATTTTCGAGCGTAGCGTAGAGGGCGAACCTGTGGTTGTCTCTATCGATTTCTAGGTCAATATTGTAATACCATTTCCTTTTATCATCGTTTAAAACCGACCAAATACGAAAGTCGATACATAAACCAATACCTATCAGCCGCTCAATTGACAGCGGATACGGAACTTCCTCCATATCTTTTAGCCTTATCTCGGCGACCTCGCATCAATATCCCCTTACTCCTTGTAATGGCACTTTTAAAGGCCTTCTTCTTTATTTAGACAGTTAACAAGACCCGATTATTTCTCGGTTTAGGTCGAAACCTGGCAATGGTCGCTTATAGAAAAACATTAAATAATACGTGAAAAAGAAATTGCTGACCAAACTTTAGGGTGAGAAAAACTTTCCGCAAGAAACATAGGTCGAAATATGAAAAAAATAATATTAGCCCTCCCATACAAAATTACTCGAGGGGCTGACACCATTTCATTTTGTATGGAAGGGCTAATTTTTTATCATATACCATTCCTTGGAGAAATTTGATAATTTTCATGGTTTTTTCTATTCTATTCTAAGTAGATGCCTTTTCAAAATTATTAGATCTTGGGCCAACCAAAGTAACTGCAGAATCACTCTTCCAAATTATTGCGTAGAAACCATTGAACTACTAATTTACTAGCCTATAATATGGAAAAGGTATTACGAACATAGGATATGTCCCCAGAATTCAATAAGACGTCGCACAAATTTTATCCGTATTTAATTTTAAAGCGTTTAGGTATATCGTGGTAATTACTTATGAAAACTTGTTACATTTATATTGATACACAGCGCGGCATGTTTCTCACTTTTTAACTCCTTTTTGTAAAAAAATCGAATATGACCACTATTTATGAAGAATGGTGTAAGCACCAGTCTTAAATGGGACATGAAGTCCAGTAAGTGCTTGAATGATGTCTTCTCCATACATATGGCTCAGTGGTAGAAACTGAGTTTCCCCATTGAGAGAGTGATGACTGTTTTGCCGATCGTCGGCGATTGCCTTTTGTTTTCCTTTGGGACGAGAAGAGTCGGTTTTTAGGGTTGTTTATTTAAGCCAAGTTGTAAGTTGTTTTGTTTCGGTAGTAGGTACCGTTTTATGGCTGCTAAGGAAACTTTTTAAGTGTATTGATTGCTTGCAAATAAAGGCTTTCTTTCAAGTCGTTCGAAGCGGTCGATCTTTCCCTATCTCGGAACGAGTTACATTGGCATGTTGACGCTACATAAAAAAAAAAAAAAAAATACAAGGATATACAGAAAAAAAATATGTAAGAAAAGAAAGGTGGTAAACAACAGCCGAGTCAGAGTATTCTTTTTTTGCTAAGTGATAAAAATATTATTAACTATTTTTATTTTATTTGATTTAGATACTCATAATATTGTATCTCATAAAAATGACACACACCTAAGACATACATGTCCGCTATGACACCTGTGTTTTCATTAGCTTATAGCTTACAGCTCCACTTACAGGTCAACAAAGCTTTCTTCATAATTTATTTCTACTTGGTTTTCAGGTTGAACAAAAAGCATATGGAAATACAAATTATTTCTCTTAAAATAATTAATTAAGCAAAAAACTTGGATCTACGATGGAATGAATTCATTTTGATATTTCAATATTATCCGACTTGTGGTTGTATTTGTGTTTAAATTAAAAATCTGATATTGGGTGGAAATAAATCAAATCTGATTTTAAATGAAGACCGACAGTAGCGCTTGAAATAAATAATAATCAATTTCTGAAGGACTTACGGCATAGTTAAATATTTAGACTGTCAATGCTATCGATACGGTGAGAACACGTCTTAACTAAATCTAAACTAAAATTGTTGCCGACCAGTCTTGTTCTTTCGTGATCGAAAGTGACAGGTATGGCCTCTAAGGTGGTATATGGTTGTGTGCAAAGACCGTCTGGTAGAGTACCACCCTCTTGACTATTTCTGCGCCAAGCAGAAGTATTTGCACTTCTGTGTTTTGGTCTGAAAGGCAAGAGAGCCAGTGAAAATAGTGACACAAGAGACATTTTACCATCAGGTGGCCCGTATCTTAGTTGCCACTGTATAACATGTGACGGAAAAAAAAAAGTTGAGTCGTATCATTTGCAACGCCGAATCGACATATTCCACCCAGTTCCTATTACCTTAATCACTTCTTTATCAATCAGAATTTCACGGAATTCACCAGAACCAATTTGCTGTAAGTTTATTCGTGATCTAAATGGATTATGTTTACTTACGTCCCATCGCAGATGACAATCAGATTGATCTTGTTGTATTACTGTGATTTATTACTTTTGTTCCAATCTCATTATCTACATGGTAATGAAATAGGTTGAGTCTTGATCGGATTTAGTATACTTTCTGCTTTGTTTTTATTTATTTACATTTCAAGTGCGTATACACTATAGAATTTTATAGACATTTCATTGACAGAACTCGACTGAGCGAAAATCGTCGCGCGGTGCAGCCTGTGACTTCTTGACACAGCGAGATGCATTTTCAAGCAACTTAGTGCTGCGTCGCGTCGCTTGTCGATGTGAACTGATCCATACTGATGCAAGTTTAATGGGAACTTATGTATTTTTATGCATTTCATACAAATTGTGGATTAATCGTACATTCAATATAATTTGTCCTCTTGACTTTAAGTACTAGACATCAAGGATCTGTTGAATATATACTACTCAATACTCTTGATATGCAGGTACATATATCTCCACTTGACGTG